>JAPYYS010000567.1:0-111311 GCA_030522525.1 Campopleginae sp. 14b | reverse complement strand
TCCACGCGCCTTTTTTTCTTTTTTTTTTCCATCTCTCTCTCTCTCTCTCTCTCGGCCGGAACCTCGCTCTTTTACTCTTGCCGCATTTATTTATTTCTTTCGGCTCCGTTTACACTCCCCGCGCATCGGGAACACCTCGTATCTCTCGCGATATATAATAATAGTCTTTTGTATATTATTCTCTACCGGTTTTTATATATATTTACTGAATACACGTCAGACCATGCCACGCAGCAAATATAAGGTAGCCGCTTCAACATAACCGCCCCCCCCCTCCCCCCCCCCCGACCCGAGATCCAAGGATAATCCGATCTATGAATATATATCGACACTACCAGCAAACGTGATTAATACACAACGACCGGTGTCATCGCCTCCAACGTTCAGTCTCGGATGTACAAATTTTATGGGGAGGGTTTTTTTTTGTTATGAATTTTTTTAAGATTTTTTGGAAAATCGCTACGTTTTGGACTCAGTTTTTGGGAAAACGGTTTTGGGCTTTTGTTAGTAGGATACCGGGCAGGGAATCCTGCGGGAAAAAGGATCAGTGGATTTAGTTTATTTTTTAATATTTTTTATTGATTCTCGGTGGATGAGGGAAAATCGATAAATTTTAGGGATGCTTTTCATTATTTTTGACGTCGCGAGAGAAAATATTGGTTCTTCGTATCGACACAGTGTTCGAGGGTTTTCGGTTTTTGGAGCATTGAATTTTTTCGTTATTTCGAGGATGGACGAAAAGTTGCGGAAGTAGAAACTCTGGAAATAAAATGTTCTCTCGCGTATTCGAAGAGGATAAGCATAGGAAAATTCAAAATTATTAGAATTTGAGGAAATTCCGTGAGCATATATAAATAATTATACAAATAATTATAATTATAATATTATAATTATTATTTCATAATTTTCAATATATTTTGGAATGTTTTGATTAATTATAAATTCCATTTTATAATTTTTCGCAATATATTTTTAATATATTCGAATTACTCGACAAGTATGTAGACGAAAGATAGAAAAAAAAAAATGGTGTCATCGTATTTGATGCTAAAGAATATTATGACGAAATTTGATAAAATGATATTTATATTTCTATATAGAAATATGCATTCGATGTGCAAGTGACCCTGAAACTGTGAGAGCAAAGGAAAACGAATGATTTTCTTTTCTATTACTTGTCCCCGAAGAAATGAAAGAAAAATTACAAAAAGAAAAAACATCGAGTTCCGCGCCAAGTCCATCCAGCCCCGATCGATTTCCCGCTCCCCCCGACAACCCCACAATCTTACGTTTCATAAATGCGGTCGGAAAAAAAAAATGGAATAAATGATTTGCCATTTTTTCGCTGTTCCCCGAGTGCCCCCAAAAACGTTGAAACCTCGAAAACCCTTAAAAACATGAAATTTTCATGAAATTTTCTTCCCTCAGGTAGCCTCGTCGCCCGACAAAGAAAAATCCAAGAAAAACACATGCTGCTCGAATTTTTCCGAATCAGAGGTCGATAACAACTACAAAAAACTGAGTATTCGGGCTCGAGAGAGGTTGAGGCACGCGCAAGGGCACATTCGAGAATCGATTTGAGGAAGAAACCGTGTGCGCGCGATTGAAAGGGCACACCCGTTGTATCAAGAGTTTGTATTGCGGGCACACGAGCACAGCCACTATCGGGATGATGGTGTACACGGGGACGAGGCTATCGGTGTATAAGAACACGGTGTGGGTCGATGGGATGAGAGAATCGGGCTCGTCCGGCGCTGGCGTCTACCCACCGAGTTGATAGGTTGTTCGAGGGACAGAGAACGGGAGACCGCGAGATAGAATTAGAAGAAGACGCACAATCGCTCGGCGTTATACGCACGAGTTAAGAATATATATATATATATATATAGGGGCTTATGTAGATGTATATAGAGTCGGAGAGGGTAAGAGAAAGAGTGAGTGGAAAAAGGCGTTGCAGTAGCGGGATAGTGTATAGTTTGGTACAACTTTGCTGGTAGCAAGCAGCAGCAAGTGGTCATGGTTGTATTAGTCGTAGAGTAGAAAGAATCGAGAATGAAGAAGAAAGAAGGGGCGAGTGGAGCTTGGGAGAAAGAAAAGAGAAGAAATAGGTGGAGGAGGTGGAGCAAAGTGCGAATAAGAGAAGCCCGCGAGAGACTTTTCGTTTCGAGTCGTTTCGTTATTCTTCCTCTTCTGCTTCTTCTTCTTTGGGATATGTAGGAGAATATAGATAAGGGATCGAGATTCTTCGGGATATTGACGCTTCTTATCGCACATACATTTATGTGGCTTTAATGAAGGACTCTTTGGAAGACACGGAGAATCGAAATGACTCACGCATCGACTCGCCAGGGTACGTTCGGTAAGCGTTGGGGAAAAATTCAAACACGAGACGATGACAAAGATTTTTGGGCCTAGGGACTTATGAACTCGATAAGTTACGGAATACGAGGCAAAATATTCGGTTTTATTGAGGATCTGTGCAGTTTTTGAAATTATTTCACATTTTTGGGCTGATTTATTTTTCTGGATCGCTTTATCCTGACTATTTAATTCTCAATATAAATAATGAGCTTGGCTATGGTAAAATTGAATTTCGTTGCATTCCAACGTTACCAACTTCAGCATCATCGTTAATATTTGAAAAAGCCACGATTAGCAATTCTTCACAAATCAGACGATCGACGATCATCCCAAAAATGTGATCGACCACCCAGCAAATAATAGATTTAAAAAAATATAAAACAACAACGAGGGCAGAACTATCGAGACGGAGGAGAAGAAATTGTCGATGCTCGCTCGACTCTCCGCTCGAGCCGCTTCATTGCACGGTCAGGGCCGGATGTCACTCATCAAAATTATATATATATATCTATAGGTCGCCCTAATAATAGGCCTCATACTTTGGGGTTATTGGTCTCGTTTGGTGCACTGCTCCTTCGGCCGAGGATCCACCTTCCTACCAAATTGCATTGCATTTTACCAATTTCTTATCTCCTTCTTCATTTCGGAGATGCAATCCTGTCCAACCGGAAGTTGCATTCGTAAAAATTAAGTACGAGAGTTGCGGTCATTTGGATACGTCAAATTATTGTCAGTTTTATATAAATGAAAAAGAGCTTCGAGGAATCACCGAGACAAAATCACAAAAATGAGGTTTTTTTTTTTTTTTTTTCAACGCAAAATTCAAAAATATTCATTTTTTTGGAAAAATAATTTTTCCGTCGACGTTATTTCCGTGTTTTTGAAGTTTACGAATCCTCGATAAGGTTTTCCGTGTTTCCGGATTTGCAGAAAGCTCTCTCTCTTCAATCGCAACGCAACAATTTCATTGGACGAAACGAATAAATGGAAATTTGGCGAAATAAAATTTTTGACTCGAGTATTGCAAAAAAAAAAAATGATTTTCATGACTCTCGAGTTCGCGCAACGTTGAGCTCCAACGAAAAATACATTTTTCTATTTATTTATCGTCTAATTTCAAAAATCATGACAATTTTTGTATCTGAAAAAGAAAAAAAAAAGATTTTATCGTCTTGACTATTGAATAAGAATCGTGAGAATTCCGCGTTGCATATTCCAACGATGCGAACTTGAGCATCGTTGATTTTCCGAATGGGGAAATATTTATTCCGAAAAATCGGAAAAATCAGTAGAAAATGAAATTGTCGAGCTCGAAAGAACGTTGCAGCATATTTTATGGTGAAAAATAATTGAAATTCCCCCGAAAAATTGGCAGCTCTCGTTTGCCAAGCCCCAAGAACGAAAATCGAAATGATTTCGATATCCGAAAAGGTCAGCAACGACCCGGAAACAAAGAAAATAATGTTTTCGAGTGAAAAAATGTAAAAAAGTGGTGTGACCAGTTTCAAGGATGCGTTTCGGAGATGGTAACGGTGTCAACATTAGTTCGGATGGGAGATCCACGAGAGAATGGTAAGGGAGGATTAAACATTGGTAAGAATGATAAAAAATATTGGGTGAATGTGTGGGGCTGTGCCCCCCGGAGCGATAAGTCCGCAGGACGAGGGAAAGAGCTCGTGGAGCTCGCGCGACAGAGTCATGATAGGGTAAAAATGTGTGGCGAGCAGGATGATGATACGTGACTGGTGCCGTGAGTCTCGTGAGTGACGGGTGTGACGCAGACGGATGCCACTAATTTGTCTCGTTTCGAGACGAAGATCGTGCGTGAGAAAGAGAGAAAGGATAAAGGTGAAGAAAATGAAAAGGAAGCTGGGGCAGAGCTCGCGATCTCGAAAGAGCAAGAAGAGGAGACGAGCCAGTCAGAGATTGGAGGAGAATATAAGCGCAGCGAGAGAATGACCGGCCCCGCACGGTCAGTAAAGACCGCGAAGCTCTAGCCAACTAACTGACAAGTTTTTCGGGCCAGAAACGATGGACCCCTGTTGTGCTTTGACTCTCGGATCCCGCTGTGGCCGGTGCTCAATTTTTTCCTTCTTTTTCCTGCTTCCCAGCACCACCTCCATCATGTTCCTTCGCCTTCGTTCGCTTCTCGTACGATTCCGTAACTCTTCACATCTCTTGGCTCCTTATCGGAGGCTGTTTATCCAATGTTTCATTATCGGAACAGAATTTATTCAATTTTCCGACGTTTTCCGTGGCGATTGGCTCGAAAAGAACGAAATCCATTCAAATGTCAAAATATTGAAAAACAAAGTCGAGGCGTCCAGGGAATGGAAATAAAATGATGAAGGGAGTCGGAAATAATTATAGGCCGAAAGATTTGGTGACGTGCTCGGTCGATAGGTCGGAACGAATGAATTATAAAATGTAAAATAATTGAAAGAAAAGAGTGAAAAATGAAAGATGCTCGTTCAAGAGCCGATAGATATTGAAGACATTAAATATACTGCAAAGTATTGGATATGCCCTCTATGCCTCGTGCATATGGAGACTTATCGATATCCCCATAGTATAGCAACGAAAAGTTTAAGTCATTAATAACTCGAACGGAAACGCCCATGCTGGCATCTTTTCTTTAAAGCGCCTCGCTTCGTTCTCTCCCTCCCTTCATCTTCATTTATTTACACATTTATATATCGCGGGCTCGCGTATATATAGTCGGATGGATATATTTTCAACGTTGCTTACCTGCTAGGGTCAAGGCGCGGGATAAGAATAAGAGCAGAATGAAGGAGGAGCCGGAGGAGGAGGAGAAGGAGGAGGAGGAGGAGGAGGAGGAGGAGGAAGAGGCCATGAGGGAACCGCGGACTCTATGTGGGAAACCGGTGTAGTTACCAAAGCCCCGAATATTGTTTAGTATACCTGAGAAATTTAGTGGTCGCGGTGAGTAAATTTGTTGGGCGAGGCTGACCGCAGACACTGTTGCCCCGGCAAGCCCAACACATCTTCTCCGCACGTATTGCCGAGCTTCCTTCACCCTTCTCTCTTACCAAATCTTAACTTATATCCGTACGAGCTTTGATAGACCCGCGTCCATATCAGCCCTTATCGTCCTCTTTCGTCTCTTTTTACCCAATTTTCCACCAACTTGGTCCGCTTATTCGATACCGCGATTTTTTTTTTCCCTTCCGAAACGAATTTTCGGTCAATTCGTTGGGAAAATACATAAATCATTAATTTATGATTAATTAATATAAAATATGAATAATCAGTGTCATGGTATTTGATGCTAAAGAATATTATCACGATATTTTATTCTTATTTCGTATATAAATAAAAAATTTGGCCGAATGGGAAATTTGAAATCGACCTGGCACGGTTTTCCACCCGATCGTACCTTGTCGAACGTCCAATTTGTAGGATCGATGACTTTACGCAATTCAAAGCGGCCAGGAGAGAGACCAAAAAAATGTCTCGGTTCGCCGAATAAGATCGCCGACGTAATCGCCGCGGAAGAAAAACTAATCGATCGGCAGAAACGTTTCATCTCCGCATCAGCCTCGCACACAATTATTCAGATCGTTAAATATTTTTTTAATACCCAATATCTCGAGTCCGTGCACAATAATACACCAAGTCGAACTTGTTTCGAATCGCGCGCGCGCCCGTCCTCGCCGCCGCTCTTGACTTTGGCCGTGACGACGCCGGCATGACTCTTATAAACCTCCGAGCTGCCGCTCGCCATTCTTAATGATGGAAACCCAACGCATTTTCTAAGTAGTAGCTCCTGCTCCCTATGGGGTGCGTATCGAAAGGTGTTTCGCCGGCTCTTTCGACTCCCGTCGTGACAACGCGCACTCATCTCGAACCTCATCCCCCCCCCGATCCACCCTATCAAAATAAATAGCCATGCAGCCCAATGAGCATCGGCAGAGAAGGGAAAAATTTCTATTTTTCACCGAAATTTCACAAATTTTTTGGGATTATCTATTTAGTATTTTCAATATTCGACTCCGTTAATATTCATATCCATTGCTCAGTTTTTCGAGAATCTCGTAAAAATTTCATTTTTCACATTTTTCGTCAGTTTTTACGAAATCTTAAAATTTTATCGATTTTCAATTTTTTCTCATTTTTTCCCTTTTCCTTCAACAACTAACAGAAGCTCCACCATCCCAATTCAAATATTCGCGATCATCTATTAATTATTTTGAATATTCAATTCCATCAAAATTTCTTTCCGGATTTTCTTGAAAATTTCTCAATTTTCAATTTTTTCTCATTTTTTTCCCTTGGCGAGCAACGGGAACGAAAGCTTCACGGTTCTAATTCAATTTATCGGAATTTACTATGAATTATTAAAAATATTAAACTCTATAGAAGTTTATAGATAAATTTCTCATAAAAGCAAAGATACGAGGATCGAGGAAACACGAATTCGAATAAGTCAAGAGAAGAAAATGATTATTTGAAAGATCCAAAAAGAAAATCGATACGAAAATTGGCACGATTATTGAAATGAAAGAAAAAATAATTATAAAAATGTTTTTTCATTTGTTTTTTCGTTGGAGCTCAACGTTGACAACTCCAGTGTGGATGCAATAAAAATGATTGCGATATCTCGTGGCTGCATAGAGTTAAAGTTTTTGCTTAGCGACGTTGGAGCGAAAAACTTGGATATTTGGAGAGTGTTTCTCGAAATGGTATTGTCCCGAAGAAAGTGTAGACGGCGTGGCGTGAATGGAGACTCTTGAGGAGAGTACGAAGTGCAGGAAGAATGAGGAACGTATGAGAATTGATGGGAAGGAGGAGCAGGAAAGAGGGAGGCGAAAGAAGGAGGAAAAAAAATAAAGAGGAGAATGAGAGGGGAGAGATGGGGAAAAGGGAAAAAAGGTTTTTAAAGAAAAAGGTTTCGGAGAGGGGGAGAGAGCCGGGCGCGCGACGGAGGCTGCAACTGATGATCGCATGCATTTAAATTGGTTCATTAAGGCCCCCGTGTGCGTGGATCGTTTCTCGCTTTCCTTTCCCTCTCTCTCTCTCTCGCTCTCTCTCTCTCTCTCTCTCGGTGATTCTCCCGTTTGGATCGCGGGCGGTGTTGGCTCCTCTCTGCCGCCGCCCACTCTTGCCTGTTCTATGCATTTGCAGCCTTTATCTGCCCTCGAATCGGCGAGCCGCGATCCGGAAGGATCGACGCGTGCGCGCGATCCGCGCGTCGTTTTATAGGAACGCGAGGACAAAATTCCTCTGGCTATGTATTCCGTCAACGTGGCCTTAAAGAATCCAACTCCAGCGCTAAACCGACTAAATATCGTACCAACATCTTTCAAGTCTTATCTTTGTTCCCTCGAGCTTTTTTCCCCCTTCAATTATAATCCGAGCCATTTTATTCGGCACATAATCGACGAGGCGTCTCGCACGCGCTCGCACGTGCTCGTCAAACGAGAATCTAACTCTCCCGCGCAAAATCACACAAATCTCGGAGAAGCTGCCACTCATCATTCATGGCGACTTATGGAATTTTTTCTCAGGCACATGCGCCCAAAGCCTCCATCATCATTAATCGCTCTCGTTTTTTTTATGTAATCCTAAAAATGAGAAAAATTCCACCGAAACCAACGACTTTGACCTTTGCTGCGTTCAAATCCAACGAAATTCACTTTTTCCTCTGATAACCTTCATTATTTATGTTTATTAATTGCAATTAAAAACTAACCAATCGATATCGATCGATACGCGATGACGTTGCAGCTTTTATCGTGAAAATGCAACCAAGTGCATTTTTTAATGCTATGCCAAATGTGGAATTTAATTCCGACCATGAAACGATCGGTTTTCCGCGATCCGACGAGCCAAGTCGCATCAGATTCGGAAAAAGTTGAAAATCAATATTCACCTCCGAAGGAAAATCATTTATTAATATTTGTTTCAAGTTATTTCCAAATGTTTCGTCAACTTTTCAACAAATGCATCGCCGCGGTGGATTGATAAAACGTCACAGAAACGTCCTGGGCAGGCGGTGATCCAAACGCGAGGCAAAATAACCGGCAGAGTTTTCTGGAGACGAGCCAGCCAGTAGTGGTCGCGCTTTCATGTGTGACCAAAAACTGGGGAAATAGGATGCACAAGTTTGCAACGTTCTCAAGAAAAATATTGAATCGATTGGCAATATTAATTTTTTTTCAAAAGAGACAATCGATACGAAAATTCCCATTTTTTCATAAAATTGACGAAAAAATGGTATTTTTCGTTGGATCAGAACGTTGCAAGGTTGAGTCTCACGTAGAAATTCGTACGTTCAGTAACGGAGCGGCAGTCTTATAGTCCGATCGGCGTTCGCCCGGCACATCCGGAAAATGTTTTTGGCGCGCGATATTCATGAATAATCGGGCGGCGGTGTTTGCCGCGAATTTTTCGAGCCCATAAGCAACACACGTTGTTTATGGTGGCGATGCGTATATAGGGGAACGTTAGGAATCGGAAAGGCTCACGTCACCGAAGCTCATTCGCCGCGTGACCCCGGCAGAGACGAACCAACAGCAGCGGTGGCGGCGCACCACCTGATCCCCCGTGTCCACGTTTAGAGCGGTGCTCCCTGTCTGTTCTGTTGGTTCGCGTGCTCGTTGATCGCGAAGCAGGGCCGCCGGCGAACAACAAACCCCGGTTGCGGTAGTTAGCGTCACGCGGACGGGCCTAGCAATCATCCGTCACGAATCCAACGAATAAAGGCGATCAACGCACGAGCGAACACTCCTCGTCCCACCCAAACTGCATAATCGATCAGCTTTTCTCTCTTTTTTCCCCCTTTTTTTTAACTTTTTTTACTTTTCCTTGGGCCTCACTTTCTTCCTGATTTTCGTCGTGACAGCGAGCATTCGTTTCGGCTCTCAATCCCAATAACAATCTCAAACTTTTTTACCATTTACTTGACAGACAATCGGGACAAATTGATTTTTTTACTCGCTACTTATTTAACGCGGGAACGCAGTCGAGATTACTTCCTGGCGCGAAAACCCGAAAAATATTGATTTTTATTGATAATTTTGTTGATTATGAACATTTTTTCAATCGTTTTCGTTTTTTTCGCCCGAAATACTGATCGTTTTGACATGGCAATTTAATTCTTCATACAAATGTCCCTTTGGCAAAGAAAAAAAAAAGAATTTCGTGGCAAGAACATTTTTTATTAATTAAAAAAATATCACCGAATTCCGTTTCCATGCTCGAGGAAAGGGATACGAATTTTCACTCGCCGACGAAGCAATTTCATTTTCAATAACTCCGTACAAATAACTTTGGTCGTTCGAGTCGAAAAAGATTGATTATCGTTGCGAGCAAACGACCTAAACTTCGATCACATATTCCAGGCCATTGTGATTGTAATTTCATGGATATACAGGATCATCGATATTATGTTAATTAAAATGAAAATGGCCACACGATTGTGGGCTACGCGAGAGAGTTTTGGGGCTCTCATTATTTTTTTACCAAGCAATTTGCAATCTTTAACTAAAATTATGATTCTCGAGTTAATTGCAACGTTGAAATTGAACGAAAAATAAATTTTATTCACGATTTCTTTCATTCATTTATTTATTTTCAATTTAAATTTGAATTTTTATTTTTTTTTACATTTTATTAAATAATACGAATTTGCCGAGCCAATTTATTTTTCTGGAGGCTAAAATCGATCGTTTCGTTCTGTGTCACGCTCGCATGCCATACGTACCGCGCGACTCGGGCAAGATCTGCGCTGCACGTGGGAAAGTCAAGTGTGCAGTGCATGAGAGTCCAGCTTTAGCGTCTCTCTCCGTCCCGAGTATTGTTCTATGAACATGCACGTAGCAACGTTCCAGAGTTTTCATCCAACGTCCAATTTGCTGGAGTCTTAGATCGGCCATTGCTTGCCAACTTTGGCGCTTGCTCACTATTTTCCTAACGATCGATTGAATAATGAGGCTGTTGGAAAATTGAGATCGTGTACGAAAAAAATAATACGGGGTCTCGTACGAAAGAAAAAAAAAACGAGTTTTTACGCTCGATTCAAGTGGGTCAAAGGTCAATAATTATATATAATCATTGTATCTGATGATATATTTATAGAAAATGGCTTATCGATGTCGAAATATGATGCTCAAGTTTGCAACGTTGGAATGCAACGAAAAATATAGATTTTTATCCACGATTTGTTTTATTATCAATATTATACTGATTTTTCGAGCCGATATATTTATCTCGAGGCAAAAACCGATCGTTTTATCATAATTATTAAATCCTGTACATAAATGAGGCTTGGCCAACGAAAAAAAAAAAAGTATTTCGTTGCATTCCAACGAAGCAATCCTCAACGTCATGTCAAATAGTATAATGGTTTTTGTTTTGAATTGATAAACGTGTAATTGGACGTCGGAGGCTGACCGGTGGGCTTAGCCACGTGTAAGATCGAATGCCCTCGGAGCAGGATACGTGAGATTAATTGATTGTTGACCAAATTGCAGGCGTGTGATGCGCAAGTATCCTACGATGTATATGTCGGCTATAAATTATGATACTCCGATTGTAAACACCTTGAATAAGTAGCGTGTGTGCTTGATGATCGCTCGAGGTTCGGTTACATCTGGCACTCATCAATTTATTTATCGCTCTTCTCTCGTGCATCAGCCACGCATGTATAATAAATGTTCACTGTGCCAACATCCAATGATCCTTATGGACACACAAATATGCATCGATTTGGCTTGTGCCAGTTCGACTCCGAACCTTTTTAATAACATTTATTTAATAAACAATTCATTTCGCTTTGAATTCCCTATTTGTCGATGCAAAAAAATACAATATTAATTTTTATTCATAATTTATTGAATTTTTTTAATAATCCAAATTTTTCGAACCTATTTTTTTTTTTGCCAGCAAAAAAGCATCGTTTTAGAAAGATCCTTCGCGTAATTATACGAATTTCGTTGCATTCCAACGATGCGATTTTCAACGTCATCAAAAAATGCATATTTCTCGAAATTTTTTCACATTTTTCATTTTCGTGGCAATCATTTTGACTGGCATTAATTCAACATGGATGTGAATTCGCTTTTGCCAATCTGGCCATGAGGTCTCGTTTTCCATGCAGAAAAATGATTTTTCAAAATGTTTTTAATTTCTTTTTTTTCTTCATTTCGTCAAATATTTTGACAAAATCGCGTTTTTTTTTCATGCTTTTTAAAATTCATCAAGTTTGTGGGTCTTTGTTTTTATTCATTGGAATGTTTGCCTTACGAGATGTCTTTACCATCACTCGTATTTGCGAATAGGATTTCTATTTACGATCACGGATCACCGAATGATGACGAACGGGGGAGCGCGAGGGTGGCCAAAGGGGCTGGACTGCTTCTCGGCTCCCCGATGCTTTTCTATAACTCCTCGACTCTTGTGTATGCCGATCGAATTCGGTACAACGATTACTCTTATTGGATATACCTTTTTCTCGACAACACTCGAGACCGAAGGCAGTTTGTTCGATGTGAGAAGCTGCCGCATCGATTGCAACAACTTTGCCGACAAATATTGTGCTGCAGGGTGCCATTAAGCACCCTCCAACAATCCTTAAACTCACTTTTCTATATCCGATGAGCTGCTCCCCGTGTTTTTTCCAGCATCGATCTTCTTATCGGTATTTCGTCCATTTCGATCAATAAAAATGTCCAAAACCACTCTTTTTCGAAATACTTTTCACACATACGCGATTTTCAATTAAAAAAATATTTTTTTCTTCCAAATTTGAGAAAAAAAAATACATTTTTTCCGAAATTCCGGCTCCGAAAAAACAAAAAATGAAAATTTTAAAAAAGAATGATATTTTTTTTCAAAATTGTGAAAATTTGGGGAAAAAAAAACAAAAAACACACTTGGAACTCGAGTCTCGTAACTATTAGTGATAAGATTTTTATTGTGGCAGGTGAGATGGCGGCGGGATGTATGGAGAAGGAGCGATCGGAGGATATCAATGTAATGGAGTAAGAATTATTGAAAAAAGAGATAAAAATAGAAAAAGATGGGGGCATGTGTTGAGCGTGTAGGCCGCGGGGCTTCGTAACGGACCCCCGGCGGGCGGCAGTTTTGTATATAGCGCGGGAAAGATAAAAAAAAAAAAAAGGAGAGTGGGGGGAGTGAGAGGCTCGCGCGCGCGCGCGCCTTAAGAAAAGGGGAACCCCCGCGGTGATAATTAGGGACCCACGAGTGTTTCTGGGCCTGGAACAGACGTCCTTGAAGTTTTGCCGCCTTGGGCAAACCGATCGCGCCCTTTCCTCGCTCAAAACATGACCGGTCATCGTTCTACGACTTTTTACTCTCTCTCTCTCTCTCTCTCTCTCTCTCTCCTCGTTCCCATCCTAGTCGATGATTCCGCTTCGGTCTCGACAATACAAACCCACAATTCCCACTACATCACGCTTCTGAATAATATACTGTTATGTATTATATATTACACAAAGACTTTGTTTTTTACCGCGTGAGCTGAGCAACTGGGCGTTAATGACAAATGTCTACGAACGTTGGCCCCGCCCCCAATCTCTGGCGGCTTTTTCTCCCCCCCCCCCCCCTTCCCCCCCCCCCCCCCCCCCCCCCGCCCTCGGCAGCCGCTCGTGAATAGAAAAAAGAAACGAGGCGTCACGGGGATGAGCGGAAACGGAGAAAAAAAAAAATCGGAACGACCCAAAAACGTGGGCAGATTGATCGGATGAAAAAAACGGAAAAATCTATAAAATTCAAAAAAAACGAACAAAAAATTGGCAATGAATGCGAAAATTTGGGGAAATGAAAATTCTTCATGTATTTTTTTATAACGTGAAGAAAAAATTGACCTTTAGCTTTTTTTTCGCCTCAATGGGGAGTTTTTTTTTTTTTTTCAATATCAATCCGGCGATGCGAGAAAGAAAAATTTACCCGAACCCCATGGAGTACAGGATTTTCATCATTACAGTCGCGCTTTCTCTTCTACGCTGTCGTGCGGCTCTTATCTCTGCGACGAGTGTCCAGAGATAAATCGCGGCCCGGACGCTCGCTAGTAACAGGGGTGGCTCCCACGGGATAGACCAACGCCGCGTTATACGCTGCGAGGCAGGGCTCATACAGAGCATCGGGCATATTCATCATTCAATTCGAAATGTATATCCATAGAGATGAATATTGGGAGAGGCGGGCAAAGCGGAACACCCCCAAAAAATGTGAATTTCTTTATCACTGCAAATCTCGAAAATTCTGATCGTCTGGCTCAAAAAATTAATGTAAATGTAAAATGAGAATTCGGCTGAAATTTTGATCTCAAATGGTGTTTTTCATCGAGAATGCGTTTTTTTATTTTTGAAATGGTCGTTTTCGATAAGACGATTGAAATTCAATAAAAAAAAAATTATTTCTCTTTCAATAATCGTGACCATCTTTCGATGTTTTGCATGCGGACGATTTTTATAAAAAATTTACTTGATTCCGGCAAACGGAATGAGGAAAATTGTTTTGCTGTGAAAAAATTTAACAAATTAATGGACAGGCATGAGAATTCTTTTTTTACTTTTTTCGTATCACAGGATTCTGAAGGTCTTTTTTTTCTTGTTCCTTGAATGTTGCGCGTGTCCGGGCGTGTGAGCAAATGTTGTGTGGATTTGAAAAAAAATTGTTTTTCACACAAGATTTAAACACACGCGGAAAATTGAAGGAAAAATAAAAAAATCCAAAGTCCTTCGTAGACTTCGTAAATTCGTAAATTTCTTACTCCAAAAGTTGGTTGTCTCTAAATTAATTTTTGGAATTTTCAGTGAACAAAAAAATTCACATTTTTGCGGGGGGTGTTCCGTTTCGCCCGGCCCTCCCCTATATATCTATACGTTGCGTGGGTTGAAAATCGAGCTGAGGGATCGCGTGGATTTCACGCACTGCGCGCTCGCCGTAAAACGGAGTCGGCGGATCATGCGGCGGTGATTTTCAACGAATCCGTTTGAATTTTAATCGAATCTGAAGGCTCGAGATAGCGACCAAGTCGCAAAGAGCTTGGTCAAGGAAAGAAAGAAATTTCGTTGCATTCTATCGATGCAAACTTCAAGATTTTTTTAGGGCGAAAAACCGATCGTCTTTGTCCGAGCTTTGTCAAAGAAAAAAAATGAATTTCGTTGCATTCCAACTGACTGAGTGTTGGGCTCTATATGGCAGCGAGTTTGCTGGCAAGATTTTTCAGGAGCATTGCTCATGGTACAGACATATCTATGAGAGCCCCCTCGCGGCATCGGTCCTGGTATCAAGATGTTGGGGTATTTATAGGAAAAAGGGAGAGAGATGGAAGCCCTCGTGGTCGATTCAGGGGTAGGTATCCTTATCTCTGGGTAGCTGTATTTTCCCGAAGGGCGAGCCCCCGTTCTGGCCTGGCACCCTGAAGATAAGCTTCTCTCGTGAGAGGCAAACTCTCGCGGGAAGAATCGAGTCTCGGTGGCAAAATCGACGAGGGTGTCATTTCGTGGGCCGTTGACGCGTTCATATCATTTATCTCATTTTTTTTCCTCCTTTTCCTGGCGCGGGGATGCATGTGTTCGGAATTTTCATTGACGCAGCAAATTCCTGGATAAAAATTCTATTGGGGATTGACCCGCGACCGAATTTTCACCGGTGCGTCGTGTAAACGGTAGATTCAGCGACGTTGCAACTTTACGGGGTACCATGGGGTCTTTTCGAATTTCGGTGAGTCGAAAACTTGGCGGTATCTTGAGGACACGCTCCTCCGGATATATGCATGTATACACGTGTTATGCGTCGATTGGAGGATATAAACATATATAGAGTGGAGGAGGGCGAGGGGGTTGCGTGTGCGCGGCATCAACCCCAAAGTCCTCTTCTCCGCGGGCGGGTTATTCGCGGATCGAGAGATGAGGGTGGGTGGTCGCTCGTTCGTGAAATAAGCTCTGCAGACTGTAGGGGTTTTGGTGTGTGAGTGGGGGGGGTGGTGGTGGGGGTGGGGGGGGGGGTGGGGGGGGGTGGGTGGGTTGTTTTGGTGTTTTGGGGTAGCTAACCAAGCGAAGGCATAACCAACCAAACTCAAGCCCGAAGGCGACTCTCCGTTTCTTCTTCTTTTTCGTATACACACACACACACAACGTTCAAGTCGCCCCCGAAACGCAAAGCCCGAAATCACCCTCGCAGATCGTCTCTGTCTCTCTCCCTCGGTACGACGCACCCCTGGCTGGCCACAAGCCCGCGATATCCCAGCTGCGGATGACGTTTCCACGTGGATACTCGCGAGGCTCGCGTGTTTTCGACGTTCGCCGCACGCCGATGATTTTCATCCCGCTTTCGACATCAACAACAGCCACCCCCATCAACTTACTCTTGCCTCCTTCTTTGTGTCTTTGCCTAAATATCTACGCACGCGATCCCACATTCGCTTTTAATTCTGCTGCTTTATCTTTTCTCCAATTCTCCCACGCTTTTTATCGCTTTTTCTACTTTTTACTTGGCTCTTATGATTCATCGAGCAGGTTCATCGCTTTTTAAACTCTTTAATAGAGTGTACAAATTTTTCAACATTTTTATTCTTCATAGTTTTCGAGTTATTGAACGCTAGAGCTTACATGCATTTTAATCATTTTAATTTTATTATTATTATTATTATTTTATGATTTTGTAGTTATTATCATTATTATCGCATGATTAAACATATATTTTTCCATTTTTTCCATTATTATAATCATTATTTTATAATTTTATATATATTTTCGAATTTTTTCATTAATATATATATTATTTGAAAATAATACATTTTGAATATCTCGTTAAGTCGAATTATTCGACAAGGATGCAGAGAAAAAAATGGTAATAAAATTTTGTCATCGTATTTGATGGTAAAAAATATGAATACGAAATTTGAGTTAATTACGTAGCCAACCTCCTTAATATTTGTACTGTTTTATAAAAAAATGCATAGCCCAATAGGCGGATTCGCCATTAGCGCAATTGCCAAATGAATAAAATCAGATTTTCTTAATGATTGAGGAACAAACGTTGTATGTCCTGTTGAAGAATCGATATTTTTGCAGGCTAAAGATAAGGCTTGCTCGGGGTGAGAGAGATGAATTATTCATTAGATACATGCGAGAGAAATATCTCGAGAGTGTTGCCACGCCTTCTTTCGTCGCACGTACCGATCTTGGAGACAAAATGTCTCGGAGCACTCCGCAGGGGATCGAGATCTGCCTCACTCACCATTTTTATATTTTATACTTGGCTACGCGCAACGAGAGTTCGTCCCGAGAATCGTGCCTGATAAATCCACTGACCGAGTTCTTTTGCCAGCCGAACAAAACGTCAAAAAAACATTTTTTTTTCCTCATTTTTCCACTTTTTTTCTACTCGAGACTTTTTATTAAAAACTCATCGTGGAAAAACGTCCAACGGTTAATTTTCCCCGGAAATATGTTGAGGAACTTGAAAAAAAAATAATATATATATATATATATATACATTCCGCTGAGATTTGATCCGGAAGTGAAAAACGCCGGCCGCTCCCTAAATATCCTGCATATGAATGAGGTGCAAGGATATAAAATATACACGGTAGCCCATCAGTGTCTCTATATCGTATCGTATCGCTCGCTCACTCACTCGCTTGCTCATGGGACATTATTATAATGATATTTCGCCATGGGACATCGAGCACGCTCGATACACAGATCGATATCAAGAATATTCTTAACAAGGTGTATTCTTCGATGCTCTATACATAGCCAAAGATTTCTATCATCGTGGAATAGTGATCTGTCTGCTCTGGAATATATCTTTATGTTGGGAAGCCTACAGGACGTCCCCAAAATATTGTGGACCGAGTTTGAGGCGAAAGATCGAATCCGCGTCGCGAGGACAAATGTTTCGAGTTTTTATTTTCCTGAAGTACCATTTCCGGGAGGCTGCTGCGAGGCACACAATCCGAGAAAAGAAAATGCAAAAAGGACCACCAGCGCGGAGATTCGTGTCGTCGAGATTTTTTCATCGGCCCATACTATTTATTTATATATATATATATTTCTTCGTCTCTGCGCTCCTTGGCATTCTCTCGGATCGTATATTTGTCGTAGCATCACTCTCGAGGGTGTGGTCCGATCGGCTGGTGCTCCGAGCACACGAGAGACATCGACGAGATCGCGACGTCCATCTCGCTCTGTAATTTTTTCATTCTTTTTTTTATTATTTTTATTACTATTTTTTTTTTCACTCTCTCCCTCTCCATCTTTTTCCTTCTTCACGACTGTTGCCTCCTTCTTATTGTAATAAGTGGTTTCCGGCTTTTTCAGTCATAATCGTCCTACCATTATATCGAAGGCTCTCGCTGGGCCAGCAGAGAGGATCACAAACCCGTCGTCGTTCTCCTACTGTTGTGTACCTCCTCCTTCCTCTCTCTCTCTCTCTCTCTCTTGCTCCTCCTATCTCGTCCTTGCCATCCGATATTATATCGATACACCAAACTATATTTATATAGATATATGATTTTAATGCCGACACAGGATAGTGCACCAGAGTTGCCCTCGTGACTCTTTGTGATCCACGTTCCCGGATCTTGCTCGCTCGTACAGGCTTCTTCATACAAAAGTTCCTTGTGTCCCCGATTCTGCGGCTAAATTTCGTTCCATTTCATTCGAAGCTTCAAAGTCCAATGGTGAAATATAATTAGGATCGATTTTCCGACTCAAAAGTGTGTCGGCTCGAAAAATTTCAATGATTTTCAAAATTATGAAGAAAAATTTATAGTTTTCGTTCGATTCCAACGTTGCGAACTTGAACTTCATCTCCTGGGGTGAGAATTCAACTTGTTGGGGAAGATAAATGTGTGTGGAGCGTTGAAATGCAACGAAATTCGTTTTTCACCAAATTTATTATTATTATAAATGAATAATTTATTAATTATATTATTATTATTTGAAAAAACATAAAAAATATGAATAAGTTAATAAAGCGATGAATATTATTAATTAAATATATTATAATAGCCAAAGCCATTATTTTATATTAATAATTGAATTACGATTATAAAACGATCGGTTTTTACGGCCAAAAAATAAATTGGCTCGAAAAATTTGGATTATTTAAAAAATTGAACAAATGAATATTTCTCGTTGCATTTCAACGTTGCAAACTTCAGTATGCTCCACAATAATCGGTCCGATCGTTCGAACTCTCAGAACGACTCTAGAGAGAAAAAAAAAAAAAAAAAATTTCGATAAATACGATCGAAATATCATAATCGCGTTTTGCTTCTGCATTCAGACTCGATTCGTCGATCAGACTCCGAGTTTTAATTATTCCAAAGGGAGGATCATCTTATAGAACAGAATAAATATATCGACACCATAGTCGATTATGCCGTCTCATGGGCCCGACGATAATCATTTTTGATAGAGAATTTATGGATTTATGCAATCGAGTCTGTACGTTGAAAGATCCTGTACAGTCTCTTACTCTTTCTATTCGCTTCTTCGATACTTCTGCCTCCTCTCTCGTTGCCCAATGCGAAGCT
This sequence comes from Campopleginae sp. 14b, assembly GCA_030522525.1. Taxonomy (NCBI): domain Eukaryota; kingdom Metazoa; phylum Arthropoda; class Insecta; order Hymenoptera; family Ichneumonidae; species Campopleginae sp. 14b. The sequence goes on along the minus strand of JAPYYS010000567.1, from coordinate 92,413 downwards.
GCTCATCGTCTATATATACAGCGAACACGTAGGTGTACAAAAGCTGGACGAAACCGGGGCTTTAATCGGGGGAGCTATCACGGTCCCTAAGTGGGCTTCCTGCCCGCTTCGGAATTATAGATAATGTCGGATAATAATAACACAGTGCGAGCAGCAGCAGAGGAAACGGCAGCAGGAGCAGCGAGACGATGAGCAACGTCCTCCTCTTCTTCTTATTCTTATTCTTCCTCCTGCGCACACGCTTCTCTCTTTCTCTTTCTCGAGCACTCTCGACGACCTCGGCACTCTCTCTCTCTCTCTCTCTCAGAGCTAATCCAGTAAACACTCCAATTCCATCGACATTTCATATGCCAAAGTTCGTACCCTCGGAATGCAACGAAAAATATTATCATTTTTTTAATATTCTTTGCCGATTTGGCGAATTTTTTCTCATCGTCGTTCTTGGTTAAAAAAATATAAATCCGAATCAACTTACATTTACAAATTTTCGGACTACATAATAATTATCGATTTGCTAAAAAAAAAGTTCCAGGAACGAACAAATTTCACTTTAGTCTCAATTTTTGTTTTTCAACGATAATTCCTCGATTTAAAATTGTCCAACAAGTTAAATTAACGCTTTTCCCTTCTTTTGACATGAAATTAAATGCACACGAATTTAAAAGAATACATTGAAGCTCCAGGACTGGGAGAGTCGGATAGAAAAATATGAGATTTGTTTATGATTGATTTAAACATTTATTTATAATCCGAATGTATACATTTTTCCAGATTAAAATGGAGGAAGTTGTGTGCATGACTCGTTGCAGTTGTATTGGTGCGAAGGCAGATAAGTATAGGGTTGAAAGGTAAGAGAGGCGAGGAGCTCGCCGGAGGATCAGGCTCCGAGTCAGGCTTACCTTCTGGCAAAACGGGCGGGCATATTCGCACAGGATGTATGGAGGACCTGATATCGGAGATACAAGACCGAGGCATCCTGCCGATATATATATATTTAAAAAATATCAGACACGAATACAATTTTAGGCGATTTTTTTCAAATTTCAAAAACGTTCATATAAAATGGAGAAAAAAAAAGATGCTTGGCTTCGGGAAATTTCTTCGGCTCGCAACCAGCGATCCTACTTTTATCGAGCCAAAATAAAAATACCTAGAGACTATGTAAAAATAAAAAATAACAAATATGATGGATCTTCGAAAATTGATCCCACTCATTTATTCCATAAATATTATACCCGAGCGTGTGTGCTAAAAATTCAGAATTGCAAAAGAAATTCGTTTTTTTTATTATTTTCATTGAAATAATTCGCACTAAATCCTGACAATTTAATATTTTTCATTTTCATAACTTTTGAACAAATTTACCAAAAATAACGATTCGTCAAGTGACGTTTTTGTCTCTGGCATCGAAAAATAAATCCGCCCGAGAAAATTGGTTTTGGACTCAATTATTGTTTAAGATGCAAAAACAAATTCGATACGAAAATTGTCTCGATTTTTCAAATGGACCAAAAAATTGATGGAAAAATTCATTTGGATTTGCTTCACTCGTCTCTCTCTCTCTCTCTCTCTCGGTCTCTCGAATGGGACTCGGTACAGAGATGCCCGAGCCCGAGAAATATCGAGAAGCCAATTACTATATATCTCTTATCGTAAATAAAAGGAGGGAGAGGGGGCGAAAGGGAGCGAGGAGGAAGAAGGGAGAAACGGAGAAAATGGCTACTGCTTCTCGGGTTTCTCATCAACGTTGCAGAAAGCCTCTCTCTTTTTCTTTCTACATATATTTTCTTTCCATACATATATATGTATATAAATATGTGTTTTTTTTTTTGCGGTGCTGGCAACAGACCCAAACGAATCGGTCCAGGCGCTGTTCCACCGGTTCTGGACGTGCCGGGCCATGGGGTCAGAAGACCCCCTCGCATCTTTCGCTCGTTTCGCTTCTCCTGTGCTGTATATAGAGTTTTGCCATTTGCGATTCGCGCCTCAAACCATCCGGCAGGTCTAACAGAAAGCTTTTTCCTTTATTTTCTCTCTCGGTCTATTCGCTCTGCTTCGTAGAGACTTAAATTAATGCACATATCCAAAGAATTCATTTCTTAAGTCGAAAATGTCGTCCTTAAAGCTTCGACTCATAACTGGATTTTTGAAAAAATAAGAGAACCCACAAAAAATTGATGATTCTTAATTTTCATTGATAATTTATTGAATTTCTAAAATGATGGACAATTTTTCGAGTCTATATATTTTTCTGGGGGGCAAAAACCGATCGTTTTATCATGACAATTTTATTCTCGATATAAATAATGAGCCTTGGCCAAGAAAAAAAAGATATTTTGTTCGAAAAAATAGACAAAATTTGGCAATTTGTGGAATGAATGAGATTTCGTTGGGAATTGTGTAACAGGTAATTTGGGAGAGAAAAAATGGAGTTTTAATGTTTATAGGGCACCGGAGTGTCTATAAGAGTGCGGGGAACAAGTTTATTCGGTGCTTAGGAAGCCCCAAAATCGAAGGCTCAATGGTACCGGCTGAAAGTCCCCCGGTTAAGGCTTCTTTTGTGCCCTGAGATGAATCCTTAAACCATAACGAACGACCGCATCAAGTGGCGATATGATATTCACCCCTCGTGTTGTTACGAGCGAGCGGGACAATTTAGACAACGTAAAGATGCACAGGCAATGTGCCTGGGTAATGGGAACCGATTGGGGGACGTAATGTCCATGCTGTGCTCGTTTTACCGCGTACCCACATTTAGTAAGGACACCTGTTTCTTCACGCACTCGCTGAGCTCCTCGAAAAACTCACCCCGCGCGTTATTACGATCCTCCTACGTCGGCGTCAAGCTCGTAAATGCGTGCAACACGCGTTTCTGCTTTTTTTTTTTTGGTTCAACGTCGCGACTCGACAAAAATTTCAAATCCTTCTGTGCGCCGCGAACGCGATCCATCATAAAACGATCGGTTTTTGAAAAATTTTGAAAAATTTGAAAAATACAGCTCCGAATATGTTGGACTAGAGAAAATTGTGGGTACACGTTAACGATGAACGACAAGCAGCAGCTCCGGGAGACCGAGATCAAGGGGTTGAATTCTTAATCGTCCCTGCGCTGGAGAAAAAGTGCCGAACAATGAAAAATTTATCGATAGCCAAGGGAAAAGCTGGAGAAGCTAGGCGGTGTTGACGCCGACGTAGGAGGATCGTAATAACGCGCGGGGTGAGTTTTTCGAGGAGCTCAGCGAGTGCGTGAAGAAACAGGTGTCCTTACTAAATGTGGGTCGCAGGGCCGCGCCCCCCCCCCCCCCCCCCCCCCCCTTTTTGTTCGATTAATCTCCGAGCTACCTCCGCCAATCGCTTCACATTTAATCGACAAATTCGACAGACTTTCCTTAAAGTTATTTCCACCGTTCGACATCCTGCTGGTCGACGAGCATATTTCACGACGAATAATTCATCTTTTTGCCGCGAATTAACGTGCCGATGCAAAGGCCAATTAAAAATTGTCCAAAATTCAAATTCCCAGACTGAAACTTTATTAATCGTTATATGCGAATAAAAATGATTTTTTCGCATTAGTTAAACGCGGCAAGTTTTATCGACGCACCCAACGACCAAAATGATTTAAATATCGAAAAATTTAGGATAAAAATATGAAGAAACGTTGAAAAGAGACTTGACCGAGCTTGGGTAAATTTGAGCCTGAATATTAATGGTGAAAAAAAAAAGACGATTTTTTGGACTCAATGGAAAAAGAAAACTTGGCGACTGAGGAGAAATGTGAAGAATTCGAAAAAGGAGAAAAAAAATCATGAGATTAGTGAAGCTTGGGAAATTTTATCGATACGACAACGGGCAGAGGGGAAGGGGATAAAAAAATACAGACGAAAAACATGGTCTCATCTGGTGGTTCCCGAAACAAGTATCGAGGAGGGTGTGCAGAAGCCAAAGGGGGATGTTGGATGAAGAATGAGCGAGTGGTAGGTCGATAGGCCGAGCGAGGGGATGGTAAAGCGAGTTTTAATGTGGCAGGGTGTTGGTTCGTGAGATGAAGACATAGAGGCGCGTGGCTTGTGTCTCACACAAGCCAGAGTGTATATGGATGACGAGGAATTGGCGGGATGGATGTGCAAGAAGTGCAAGTGCATTTGGCAACAATGAGGAATTGAAAGTGCTAGAAATTTCTGGCATTTCGGAGTTTCTTTTTGGTCCGTCAAATCAAATGCCGAATGCAGACATTTTTTTCCCGCTACTCTTTGGTGCTTGAAAAAAAAGAAAAAAGCGATTTCGTACGGGTTCTCGTTGTTTCTTTGTCGAGGCGTTTTGTGCCACGTGAGCAAATAGCCCACGGAGGCTTATCAATGTCGCGAACTTTTGTCCGGCATGAAAAAGCTCAATGAGTTGGAAGATTCGGTGCATATGGAGCTTCGCCTTTTGTCTCATTCGTACTCGATAGGGCCTCGTAAATCCGTTGAAAAATTGAAAAAAAAAAAACAAACAAACAAATGATAAAATATATAATAATATGAAAAATGTATATATGATTTGCATCTATATAGTGGTGGATGAAATCGAGTTTGGAAAATATAATAAAAATGTGGAAATCCGGTGAAGAAAAGTTGGAATTTCGTTGGATACTTGATCGTGTCGTGCATACGCGTCGGCGGAAGCCGGCCCGGCCACTCAGCGAAACGTTTTTAATTATTTGTTTCTTCAAAGCCTCTGGTTCTTAGGTTAATTTGGTGTGACCTCAATCGCTCCCGTTTGCCGCTTATTTCTCCATGATGATCGACTTGCCGATGTATTCTCGTGCCTCCGGCAGGGGATGAAGCGACGACACGACAATGTGCTCTGCTGGTCCTGCGTGGGCGCGTTATGCGTGAATGCATGCAGGGTAAAAACTGTATTTGCCGGGTTTGTAATTCATACAAACACACACACACACACTTTGTTGCTGGCTCACCCAGACACACGCGGGTAGATTTTATAGACGCATATTATCGGAGAAGCGTATAAAGCCAAGTCGAACCGGTGAGCTGGCGCGTTTACGAAGCAAATGGCTTGAAAATAAGCGAGTTGTGTTATGCCTCACGGGCCAAAGCCCAAAGGGGGACCGCCACCGAACAACTCCTCCGTCCATTCCCTCAAAGAGAGAGAAAGAAATTCCTAATATCGACGCACCTATGATACAGCTCGTACATGCCCACGATAGAAAAATGACACACATCCACCCTCATTGGCTGCTGGTACACTCGATAATACAAAGAATGTGAGAGCAAAGAATTTCAGCGAGAAATATGAGTGTGCGAGTGTGTGTCCGTACACGTGGGTGGCACGACGTGGATATAATCGATTTGGACATGTGCAGCCCCCTCGGGGTTACTCTGCAACCCCTAACTCGCCCAAACCTATTTATACAACAATGCTCCGGTACACCCTCATAAACCAGCTCGTCCTCCTCTCTGGACCACCGCTCGCTCTAACCACGCACGCAACCCCAACTCTTCTCTACAAAGCTCCCACCGACGACACTTACTCTATGTACACACTAGACATTAAAGAGACTTGCTCTTTGCTGGGAGCTAGGAGAACGCTTGCCGGCAACTTCCATATCAGAATAATGATTTTTTTTTAATCCATTGCATTTTGGCACCTTTGCATTTTTAGCGAGAGACTCGAGTCCGCAACGTCGAGGTCCAACGAAAAAAAAACATTTTTATATTCATTTTTTTCACAAATTTTCAATATCGTTCATATTTTCGTAACCATTTTCTCTTTGGATCCTCGAAAATCATGCTTTTATTGGCACGATCAAATATTCAATACAAACAGCGAGATCTGATAAAGACAAAAATGGAATTTCGATGCTAGAATTTCGTTATATATGTGGAGAATTTAATTGTCACGATAAACACGGTCGACTTTTGTGCCCAGAAAAAAAAATCGGCTCGAAAAATTCGAATCATTTTGACTAACAAATCATCGATAAAAATAAATATATTTCTTTTACTTTTTATTAAGAATCTGCTATTTTTTCCGTCACTCTGAGGTCTCCTTGCAAATGACCATCGAAAATGAGCGGAGAAATCATGAAAATTGAATGAAACAAATAATTTGGCCTGAAAATTCGTCATTTTTATTGGTTTTTCTCGGTCCTCGAGGAACGAGAGGGGAAAGTTTTCAAGGAATTCATAGTTTGGAGTTTAAAGCAAGGAAAAAGGCGAATAAGTGACAAGTTTAAAAATGAATAGAATTTTGTACAGCTCAGGAATGAAGGAAACCTCGAGAGAGAGAGAGAGAGAGAGAGAGAGAGCACAAAGGCTGCAAAGCTCAGTGGCTCTTTAAATAATCAACCCCTCTTTATACCCGGCCACCAGTTTATCTTGGCTCGGCCGGTGTCGAATCGGAGCCAAGTTACGATGAGGGTTAAAGTGAAGGGGCAACACGAGAGGGTTCGAGCTACACTACTTGTGTATTTTGAATAGCAAATACTTATCTGACTAGTCCGGATGACGGACGTGCAAGGAACAAGATAAGCGATAAGTATACGTCGCTCTTTATACCGCGCCGCTTATATTTTGCCACATTATACTCGTAAAGTCTGTACCAAACTCCGACCAACACTTACGCACTCATACTTTTCGTATAAATTCAAAAAATGACGAAATTTTGGATTTTTCAGTCTTGATCAGTGCTCGTCATGATTTTTTCGGCATCAACGAAGATTCATCGATTTCGGTGAATTTTTTCATCCAACTCGACCCTTCCATTTGCCATCCTTGACTAAAAGTTTCTGTGCAACATCGAGAATTTTTAATTGGCTCGGTTCGATTTTTTCCATAATCGAGGCGATTGCATAGAAAAAAAATTATAATGATTAAGATTTTTGAAATAAATAAATCATTTCTTATCGATTTATAAATATCAATTATTATTTATAAAATAACTTATTTATTAACAGTAATTAATGTATAAAGAGAAATGATAAAATATAAATTGAATCTATATCGATATCGATACCAACTTAATTACGAAATTATCGGAATAATTTGAGATTAATAAAATATTGCAATAATTTAGATTTAAAATAATAAATATGAATGTTATATAATAAAAATATGAATAATAATAATTGTATAATAAATAGAAATTTAATTGATACGGAAACACATAAAAATAAAATTATTTTAAATTATTTCGTAGTTGCGCGAAAAATGATTTGGCAAATATTTCTCGATAATAAGATCGTCAGGTAATTATTGAAAGATTTGAATAAAGCATTTATATTCGTGCATGTGGAGGAATAATCCGGATTTTGGATCAACTTATCTTCCGGAGTCTTCCGGAGAAAATAACAAAAATGAGAATGTTAAAGAAATTCTGGAGAAGCAATAAAAAATGTACACGTCTAATTTTGTTTACTCGACATTTTCGTTATCGAGAATCACGCGCAGCAGCCACGACGATTTATTTACCGATTATATTTAACCACGCGCGGTTGCTCGCACACGGAAAAAGCAATTAGTAATAATTCAGCGAGTGTCCGATAACCGCGACGTTCGTTATCGAAAAATGAACATTTTTCATGTTGGCGCTTCTCGCACGCCTTGGCTGAATTATCAGAGAACAATGATTATCCTCCAGCACGCTCGGTAAATATTTCTACGATTCATCATTCCAAAATTATTCTCGAAATCAATTCCCAAAGTAATTCCATTTTTCGTTTTGTTATTCGTTAAGAAATATTTTCATTTATAACGCCACGGGCGTTATGGTATCTGGAAATGGTTTTGCCATTAGAAATATTCAACACAATTAACCTGTTTCGGGATCCAATGAATATGTCGGTATATTTTCGTCATCACATTTGGTCAGGACAATAAAACGTTATTTTTTATGATTCGAAGCGAAAATCTGTACGAAAATGGTTGTGATGATTTTTCAAATTGATCGTAGGAAAAAGTGAAAATTTATTAACCAATCATTATTTTGATAATTCATCGACTTATTGGATTTGTTTTTTTAAGTCAATTTCGCTTGTTGAATGGCAATGGAAAAAAAAAAACGAAAAAAAAATGAGTTGCGTTTGGACGATGCGAAGTTAAACGTCGTGGGTATTTTTCGTTGGATCTGAACGTTGCCAAGTTCAGTGTCACCGGGAGTAATATGTAAAATATTTGTATAGATATATTTTGGAATAAATGCGTAAAGCGAGAGGCGGGAGATTGTGGGCGCGTGGCTGGCGCGCATATCGAAACGTTTTGTTGGGTATCTCGATCGTGATTCGGTGAGGCTTCGACGCGAGCAAACGCGAGGGTATTAAAGGGACCGTTTGATCGTTTATCTTGCTCGCTCTCTCGTGTGTGTTGTTGTCGTGAACAGCGAGCAAGGGGTTTGCGATGGTACGTCATGCGCGGCAACGTTAGAGACAACGAGAGTTGCTTTTCGAGCTTGTCAAAAATTACAGAGACTGAGAGGGACGAGGAGAGAGCCACGCGCGACCGTTGCTCGACACGTGTGCCGCCACGTGAGTCTCGAACGCGTCGAACCGTCACATTTTGGCTCGGGCTACGTCCTCCTCGTTGTACGACTCGGTTCTGCGTGTTTTGTTTTGTTTTTTTTTTTCTCGTCTTTCCTAATCGCCGGGCTCGTTCTCACAGCGGGGCGATTCGGTTTCGTAATTTTACCAATTTTTATTGTAAACAGATCCTCTCGTGCATTCTTTTATCCGGGAGACGACTAAACTCTGCAACGTTGGGATCCGAGAAAGAAATGATGGCCTGAGGTTAGCAAGGTTGACATTGAAAAAAAAGGGAAAAATTCCTTTTTTAATCCACTTTTTCCTTTTTTTCATTAAATAATGAATTTTAATATAAAATAATGAGTTTTTGTTGCGTTCCCTTTCGATAAACGATCCCGAAATATTTGCATCAAGCAACATCGACCCCTCGATGAGCTGCTGAGACTCGATCGAGAGAAACTTTGAGCAAGCTTTTTCTTTTTTAAGAATTTTTTAAGGTTTTGCAGTTTTCGTCGTAAACTCACCCTCCGCGAGGATATCGCTTTGCCGCAGGAGAAACTATAAACTGGGGAGAAAATCACGATAGCAAAGGAAGAGGGAAAATAAAGAGAACGAGATGGACGTATCGAACGGTCCTGCGGGAGGGTTTGTTCTTGCAGAATTCATCCCATGGGACTCGTAGCCACGATGACGAGCTGGTCCTGCTTCTCCAACGGCGTTGGGTTCATCCCTCATCGGCTCCACCCCATCCCTTGCTCCCTCAAGATCCATCGGTCCAGTTATGCGAAGGAGTACACTCGGCATCTGTCACGACAACCTCCGCAGCATCCATTCTCCCCTTGCCCAGACTTTTGCGCCGCGCATCAATGAAAACGATGAAAAAAAAAGAAAATTCCCTGCTGCTCGGTGTCTTAAACTCAATTCCTCACAATTCCGACCTCTCGAATGCCAGAAATAAATTTTCATTCGATGCACATCAACAAATAGTGAAAAAAAAAACCAAAAATTATTCAAATAAAAATTCCAATGTTTTGTTTTATTTTATTGTTGCGAATAAATATTTCGTCGCCCTTTTGACCCTGCGTGCAATTCAATGATGAGGCAGATTCATAAATGGAACGTCACATTTTTATTTATGATGCCGGAGTTTGCAACGAAAAATATTGATTTTTATTAATAATTTGTTTAATTTTTCAAATAATTCACATTTTTCGAGCCGATTTATCGAGTCCGAAAAACCGATCGTTTTATGAATATAAATAAGGAAACTTTGGCTAAGGGAAAACTCGAATTTCGTTGGATCCCAACGATTGCAAACTGCAAGACCATTTTTATTTTCTCATCGCCGCACTCTCGTTGAAAATTCTTTCGGTTTACGATCATCAAACCTTCAAATCTTTGTTCGTTATGTCTTTTTTGCTTCGTAACTTGAAGAATTGTCGGCCGGATATGGGAAAATTGCGCTACAATTACGTAAGAACCCCATGGAGCTGGCATGGAGCTCCAAGTCTTCGGAGTCCTGGTGCACCAAGCAGCAGCAGGAATATTCGAGCATGGGGTGCAAATCGGTAGTACTAGCGGGCGTTTATCCCCCGCAGGGAATTGGCGTTGTGCGAGTAACGGGGCGGCAGACGCGAGAGTCTTTGCTCCCTTTTCGTTTTGGCTCGTCGAGTGTCAGCGTCGCCGATCCCTTCCCGGCCATCCGATTCTTTCTGTGTATACACACACTCGATACACTTGCTCGATTATGATGAGAGCGAGATTAAAGCGCTTGGATATATGTGGTGTACAAGATTTTTAGGGTCCCCAGGACCCCTGCGGCACGAAACACATGAAAATCGAATTGACCAGATGTCCGAGACACTCGCTCCACGAGTTTAGTCTACAACACACAGTCGACGAGGGAATCGTCGCTGGCTGCTCGTAACGATGTTAAGGGCGCATGTGTCGTTGTGACCGGAATTTCCTGTCCAATCGTTTCGCTCTTTTAGCCCTCGAGAACTTTCTTGTAGTTGTATTTCGAGGAAATTCCTCGAAACCGATCAACGAGCAAGATGCGGAAGCGAAAGAACAAAAAATACCAAATTATTTGGTGTCAAAATTTCATCGACAATTCCATTTTTCTTGTCCCAAAAAAATCCTCCAAAATTAGAATTCCGGTTCGATCGATTCTTCGAAACTTTGAGAAGATACGCGAGCCTTTACTTACCGCGTCATCGTCGTAATCGTCAAAAAAGTAGGCGAGCCAGAAATTGGTCAGAAATCCATCCACAAATCCTCAAGGCGGATCATTATCGAATATTCGTTATATTACGAGGAGGAATAAGACCCAAAGAAAAATGAAAAATAAAAGGAACAAAATATTGGAATTTTTTTTTTTTAATTCATACGAAATTACGACAATGAATTATTATGTAATATCCAATCAATAAAATAATAATTAAACGAAAAGAAGAGGGGTAAAAAAATATTAAAAAACAAAAGTAAAAGTGAGTCAATAAGAATAAGAAAATGTTTAGAAAATGCCCGCGTGAGTACGAATGTGGATATTAATGCAATATCCATATTTAATAAAACGATGGAAACGAGAAAAAAAAAAATTGAGCCAAAAAATAGATAAAGTGGATGAAAAAAATTGATACAAAAATGCATAAAATAACGAGGAAAAAATGAGTGGAAAAAAAAAGAAATGGAAAACTGACGAGGCAGGGAATAAAAAGTGTATAAAGAATGTATATACGGAAATACGAGGTGGTTTATTATATAATATTGATAATGGTAATGCATGAACGACCGAGAACCGGATGTTTGATCGATCTATTTTAAATATATGCATGTCATGTAATAATGAAATGAATAAAAATAATAATAATGATAATAATAATTAATAATAAGTGTCTGGAGGGAGTTTAATCCCTGGACGTCTAATATTATACATAGTCTCGTCGCATTGTGTCTTTTGTTGTTGTTGTTGTTGTTGTTGTTTTTAAATCTATCGCCAGAGCAGACATTGCTCTTTAAGGTCCTCATCCTTTTCACCATCAAACACATATACACATATATATATATACATACATAATATACTATTAATACGCGTGTGCAAGTCTTAATCGCGGCGTTGTTATTTATTTATTTCATTATTTAATTTTTTCTTCGTATTTACATCGACCCAACGATTCCTCAACACTTGACTCCTCTTATTATTTTTTTTGTTTAATATCACTTCTCGTTCGCACATTTAAATTCTATATTTATACGCTCCTCCCTTTTTCTCTCATTTGTCCATTCGCTGTGAGCATTATCTCGCAGCTCTCTCGGTTATTGGGTTACCACAAACGAGACGAGGTTCGAGCTCGCAACGTTGTACTCAGCCCCGAGGAAAAATATGGATTTTTATCGACTGGATTATGGCTCGATCTTTTCGTTCCCGAGCTTGCCGAAGAAAAAAAAGGATTTTCGGGGCGCATCGAAACTTTGTGCCAACTCGCACGTTACCGACGAATCATTATTTTCGATCGCTTTGAGTTCCGGGCGCGCCAGACTTTTCTCGAAAACATCAATTATCAACACTTTTGCGTCCGCAGAGTTGGCGTCAACTTTCGTTTTTTTTTTTTTTTTAATTCTCATCGGCCATTAAATTGGCAATTTTATTTGCCGCCCCCGGAACATTTTTCTTTCCGTCAATTTACCCCAAAAATAAAAAAAAATAAAAAAACATTTCAACGTGCCCGGAAGCAAGTCTCAAGCACCAAATAAAAGCACGTTCTCGGCAAGTGGTTAAAAACCAAAAGCCACGAGAGAGGGAGAAACAAAAAAAAGGCGAAATAATCGATGCAGTTTAAAGCCAAACAATAAAAATCATTCGACGCGGCAATCTCGCGATCGGCCATTTCATCGCCGTCGCAATAAAGTGCGAAAAACACGCAGACACACACATCCATAGTGATTCCGGATGACCGAATTCATTCTCACCGATAAAAAATCAATTAGACAATAAAATATATACCTTTTTTTTATAATATTTTTCAATAATAATATTAAGCATAAAAATACCAATAAAATAATAATAATATTCGTATAATTAATAATAATACCAATGGACAATAGGACTGATGATGGGCTGCCCGTACACTGCAAAAAATAATTTCCCCTTGGAAAATATCGACATTTCGTTCGATACGTTCGACTAAGCATTTTTCATTTTTTTTTTCAACTCAAAAAAATGGTGTCATCGCGGCAAAAAACATTGAAGAAAATCTTTTCGGAAGCAAATTTTCGCTGACGACTCCGTTCTAACCAAAATTCATAAAATAATGCTAAAAAAATATTGAATTTTTCGTTTTTAACGACAAAAGGTCGAGGATTTTTTGACTAAATTTCATTGACAGTGTAGGAGCGATGAAAAATTCAATAACCGATAAAATGAGGCGTGCTCGAGCCTCAAAATTCAAGACAAACGGATGGCCAAAAGTGATGGAAAGAAAAATCTTTTTGAAGCCGTTCCATTTGACTTGTTAATGGAAGGAAAAATAGCTCGAATGGGTCAAGTTTTTTTTTATCATCGGTTCGTTTGATTTCATCTCCTTGCCTAACCCTCATTCCTGGCTTTATTTCCCCCCCCCCCCTCCTCTCTCTCTCGTTACATACACACACACACACACAGAGACATACGTAGGCAGGAACACACGGTGTGGTGAGGCATATACTCACGAACACACCACTTTCGTCGGTTTATTCGCATAATCGAGTCCGGATGGATTGCGCGACTAGAGAGAGAGAGAGCCGAGAGATTAATTAAAGGTAAACCCGTTCTACCAGACGAGGCCCTCGCTTTGTATCTGGTGAGGCTCCGGAAAACCACCGCCGTTACTGCCACCCCCGCTTCCTCCTCCTGGACCACCGCCGCCGTTACCCCCCCCACCTGGATTAGCCTGGCCACCACCTGCGAACGCCAAACAACAATAATACCATTACAACATGTACACGGGCCATTCTAATGCTTTGCTTCCGGCATGAAAAACTACGCGGTATCCAAATTGCCGAAAAAAAGAAAGAAAAAGAAAAAAAAATTTTGACATTTTTTTATGATCGATGATTTTGAACAAGTTCGAGGTGGAAAAAAATATTCACGGCATTCGCAATCGCAATGACCGGGAGCCAGTTTCTGGATTGTTGGAAAAAATCGCCATTTTTGACGATTTTTTTCATAAAGAAAAAATTCTCTTTTTATTTTTATTTTTGGAAGTGAATTTTTTTGTTTTCAAATTATTTTTTCTCGCCTATCAAACTCCATGGGACACCCTGTATAGGAAATTCGTCCGATCGTATTTACATTTATGGATATATCATTATTCGATCGAAAGAAACGATTAAGCGAACGAGGAATGACAAAAAGTCATGCCAAAAAGGTGGATCAACCACATGTGCAGATTAACCACGTGTTCGACAATCCGATTACACACGCACACGAGTAGATATTTTCTCCATTTATTTATGGACGACCGTCATCTCCGTCTGTCTCTACAGATTAACCTTTTTTTTTTTTTTCTCATAAACTCTACGGCGTTACAATGTACGGGACAAATTAATTTAGCCCGGAATTTTGAAAATTTTATGGAGGAGCAAAATTTTTTGGCAATTTTGACAAAACACAGGGACGAAATAATTTTTGTAATTCGATGAAATTCGATTGAATTTGTATGGCATGAGGCTTGGAAATGATTTGCTGAAGAAACGATTATAAATGTTTTTTTGATTAATCAGTAAGAAAAAAGTTTTTTCATGAATGAAAAACATATTTTTGGTTAATTAAAAAAAGTTGTCTCGATTAGTCAATGAAAATAGAAGGTTTTTTGATGAATTTAATAAAAAAAGTTGATGAATTAATAGAAAAAAAAAAGGTTTTTCGATGGATTTAAAAGAAAGAAGTGAAAATTTGTCGATACCGACGTACGCGATATGGAAATTAGTGAGAAACTATGTGTGAAATGGTTAGATCGTTAGATTACGGAGAATGATGGAGAAAAATGTTGGTATTTACCGGAAGGTGCTAGAAACTCGCCGGGACTACCGCCCGTCGGTGGCTGAGATCCCTGGCCCGGTGGACCTGTGAGAAACTCCGGGGGTCCGCCAGCGGCGCCCGGTGGTGGATACTCTCCGGCAACTGCCGCCGCCGCAGCTGCCATACCGGCTATGCTCGCCGGATCCAATCCTGTTACAAACAAATTTTGAACTGTTTTCAGAAAAATTTGAACCTCTTTGCCATCTCCGAATCCGTCGTCGGCCTCCTAATAAACTTTAACAAATTTTATTAATCCATTCCGCACGCTTTATTTCCATTTATTCCTCTGATCCACGTGAAATTACAATTTTTCATAGATTCCAAATTTCTCATTCCAATTCTATAGCAAACATTAATTCATGAAAAATCACAGCACGATACGATAAATGTCAGAATATTCCATTCAGACAAGGTTTTCGCCATCCGAGAATAATGGGAGCTCCAAAAATTAACCCTGGACCCGTGTGACCTTGCGTCAAAAACGACCCCGGCCGAGCAAAAATGCCCCAGGCTCACGTGATTCTCCACGTTAAAAAACGAAAAGAATGAGCCCAAGTTGAATATTTTTCGTTTAATTTTACCGGAGATATGAATTTTTCAAAATCGGGGTCATTTTGAGCCCCGGATTAACGGAATAGATAACAGAAAAGGTGACCGTTCTAGGATTAAACAAAAAATGAAAAAAAAAAACGTCATGAAAATTTTGATATTTTTAAAAAAAGCGAATATTTTCACGTCCACGTTTCGTTTTTCTTTGCTGATTTATGAGATTTGTTAAATAAAGTGTAAATCGTGGCTTAAAGACTCGCATAAACGTTGTAGATTTTTGAAAAATTGTACAGGACAAGCCTCGTCGATATAAAAGACGCGCCGAATTTTTATGGCCATTTTAGTTCAAGTTTTGTTTTTTTTCCTCTCGTTTCATTTAGAATGGAGCGAAATTTATGTATGGAAGAGAAAAAAAAGATAAAAGAGACGGGAGTAGAAATATCGGTGTGTAGCATAAAAATCGGAGAAGCACAAAGCAGATCGAACTAGCATCGTTCCTCGAGAGTCTCGTATTAGGAAAGGTATTTCATCAACGATGAATATTTTTCGAACGAGTAGTCATTATTCATTGTAGTCAGGTAGTAATTAACTGGTGAAGCAGAGACTAAATTCCTGGGGCAGTTCTCGAGTGTCGAACGAGTTGTACGAAGCACGCGGTCGGGCTGGGCTCGATGAGACGCGTTCGTTATTAATATTATTTCCCCCGTACAAAAATACAAAAGCAAATGCATAAATAAATGTCTTTTTGTTGTTGTGGTTTTTTGTTTTTTTATCAAAAATTATGCCCCTCTTGATGTGGAACTTTCGTCGTATCAAAAAATATGTTGCAGAAGCTGATCGACAGTCAGAAAAAATTTGCCACGCTCAGGCCATCGCCGATCATATTCAGTTTCTTTATTATTTCTTTTATATTTTTATATTAATCAGAATTTTTGAATTTTTCGTTTCTTCAAATCTTGAATTCTTTTTATTATTTTCACAATTATCTTCCTGGAGGCTACTCCGAAGATTTTGCAATAAAAAATCGTGTGTGTCGAAAAAGAGCGAAAAATTATTCGCGGAGGGCCAATGTTTTTTCTTTCTTTTCATTATTATTTAGTTCAATAAATAAAATGAATAAATAAAATAAAAATTCGGCAATTACTCATAATTTTCGTACGCGAATTTTGTGCCCAATGTGTGTCTCTTTTTTTCCTCCACAACGTGAAATTTGAGATTGTCTCGTATATTTGAAGGAGGGAAATATATTTTGAGGCCGGAATGAATGAAAATAAGGCGGAAGCGATGTTCGGGCGTAACGATAGGCGGAAATATTTGTTGAATAAATAAACTCACCGCCGGGATTGCCAGGGCCAGGAAAAGGTGGACCATGCGGATGTGGCGGCGGGGGAGGTCCGAAAAATTCATGGTGAAAACCGACCGCTCCAGCGTATCCAAATTCGAACTTGTCATTGGGAAAATAGGGAAATGTGCCTGGCGGCATATCCTCACCGCCGAGTGGCCCGTGATTCAGATTCAGCGGGAAACCTCTCATTTTACGCGAACCATTGAAAAACGGGCTTCGACCCATTGACGTTAGCTGCTTCAACCTTCGCTCTTTGCTCCGTTTGTTTTGAAACCAGACCTTGTTTTATGGACGAAACAAAAACTTTCATCTAATTCACATTTATCGAGAATTTTCAATCGTTGCATCGTCGAAGTGCAACGATATTCATTTTTTTTCTTTGCCATCAACACCGATAAAACGATCCATTTTTAGTCCCAAAAAAAAATATCGGCTCGAAAAATTTGGATTATTTGAAAAATTCAACGAATCGCCGATAATAATAAATTTATTTCGTTGCATTCCAACGTTGCAGGCTCCAGAAACGTATTCATCAACTTTTCTAATCATTCGTACAGTGGAGTCTTGCATTTTTTTCTCATTGGGACAAACGAAAAATTCATTTTTTATTCACAATTTTCATTATTTCTTTTTTTCTAGTTTATTTATTTGTTGAATTGCCATGCAAAAATGAGTTTTCGTTTATCTCCAATAATGGCAACTCGAAAATATCGAAAAAATGGATCCATGAGCGCGTCCATCCGAGCAAATCGTTTCTCATCATTTTTATTCATTCCTTGCATCGAGAATCTAATTTTTTATTCATTATTTTCATTTTTATTTCTAATTAATTGGCATGGTCGTTGAGAAATACTATATAGGAAAATGTCGTGCTCTTTTATGAAAATATAAAGGTAAAAAAAAAAGAATTGATGAGCCCGTCGATGCCAGTAAATCGATGAAAAGTATTGGCAAAACTTGAGTCTATCGTTATGGCTGGTTTTGAGTTGAAATCGATGTTGTGATTTATTGTGTCGATTGATAATAAATAAATTACCTGTATAACCCTCATTGGCAAGCCAGTCTCTTTGGCAAGTTGTTCCCTGATGTGTCTGGTGGGTTTCGGGGTGGCTGAAAAAGCGGTTTTTAGTATCTCCAATTGTTTAGCCTTGATGGTTGTTCGGGGACCTCGTCTCTTGGAGCCTGCTCCACCGTCCCCGCTCCCGCCGCCTGCGCCGCCGTCCGGGCTCTTGTTCTCCGTTTGACTGTCCCTTGTTTCCGGATCTCCGTCGAGGGAACCTTGGTCATCGAACAGCCGGAGAGACCGAGAGAAACAAAAAATCACCGATACAAAATTATTATCTTTCATTTTCTCTTTACAAGTAAACATTTTTTTCTTCAAAACATTGGGATAACCAAAACTTTTGAAAATGTAGATCGGCTCGAAAAATGTTGGATCATTGAAAAAATCAACGAAAATTGTCAAATCAAGATTTTTTCATGACCTTGAAGTTTGCATCGTTGGATCGCAACGAAATTCTTTATTTTCTTAGCCAAGGTTCATCAATAATATTGTCAATTAAATTGCCATTATAAAACGATCGGTTGTTTGCCCCAAAAAAAATATCGGCTTGAAAAATAAGGATTAATTTTAAAAATGGAACAAATTATTAATAAAAGTAATGATTTTTCGTTGCATTTCAACGATGCAAACGTTCAACATGATAAATAAAAAAGTGACGATCGCATTTGGCCGTGTTATCATACGTACAGATGGGCGCGCAGTCCTTATATATAGAAAACTGTAATGTATCCGTAACCCATCGACGGGTATCATCGCGATTCAACAAAACAGCCGAGGAGTCTCGAAGCGACGAAAACCCCGAGCATAGGATTATTACCAATCTCTCTCTCTCTCTCTCGCTGCCTCTTTTTCAACTTTCTATCGCAATATTTTCACTCTCAGAGTTGTGTCTCTCTTGATCTAGATACAGAGCCCGATATCCCTCTGTTGATGCCTGTCTGTTGGGCGAATGTTGAAGCCGGCAGAGTCCCCCGATAATCCGAGGTATATATATATATATAGAAGGAGAAGCGACAGGCAGCCACGCGGGCAAGTCTTAACCACCGGACAAAGAAAATGTTTGGACAGTGTCACACCGCACAACGGGGCACCCCTCGAGAAGGACGCCCTTGTAACCAATTCGCTTGGATAAAGCGAGAAACCAATAGGATCTCTTATTCTCGTAGCCCTTCTGCTTGTTTGAAAAGTTATACGAATATAATGCACGGGCCTGGAGGATAAGAAAAAAAAAAGCGAATGTATATCCACGCGAGCCCATCGACGTGCTTTATAAACAGAAAAAAAAGGACCGAACGAGAGAGAGAGAGAGAGAGAGAGTGTCGTGCATTGTTGTCTTGTTTTTCGTGGCTCGGGAGCTCCGAAGGTTCGGCAAAATGTTGAGTGTCGATTGAAAATTCCTTTTTTTTTTTTCACGAAATTGAGAAAAATTCGTGCTCAGTATTGTTTTTTTTTTTTTTCCAACCTTTCTGCACGAGAACTCGGCCGTGAAACTTTATTCGATGCATCGGCAAATGGTGCAGATTTTTATTAAGCATCAATGGGTCCTTCAGACCCATGTGTGTCTACGGAGGGTTAATGACCATTTTTAAAAATGAATTTCGCCTTTTTTTTCAAAATTTGAGGGAAAATTTTGATTTTTTCAAGTCTCGAACAATCTCGAGTTTTTGTATCCGAAATAGGTTAACCATCGTTGACTCACCTTGATCCTCAGAGTCCTCCTGCTTGCAGGAATCACTTCCAAGAGGCAAATCACCGCCGTGGCCAACGACCTGGTCGACAGGACCTCCGGGCACTAAACCGTGAGCTCCTAAATGCGAGCCACCTACACCGCCGTGATGATGATGATGGTGATGATGATGATGTCCGCTGCCTTCGTCGTCTTCGTCCTCGGAGCCTGAGCCCATCAGGGAGTCAGCGCCTGAGACAAACAAAAGCACAAGGACACACGGGTAAGTTGAATTATTCTCAATACATTTCCTTCTCTCATCTCGTTCCATTCATTTTTTTAATGCAAAAACAAAATCTATACGAAAATTGACATGATTTTTTTCATTGAATAAATAGGAAAATATCTTTATATTTTCTTTCCATCTTCCAATCTTCGAATTTCATTTAAATTCATTGAAATTTCAGTTTTTATTCAAATATCATATTTATTTTTAATTCAATTTAATGAAATGTAGTTCAAATTTTAATATCATTTAATTGAATTGAATTAAATTTAAGTCAAAATCAATTTTTATTTACCAACTGAATCTGAATTTAGATTTGAATAAAATTTCATTTAAAAAATTCAAATTTCAACAAAATTATATTTTTCAAATTTAATTGAAATTAAATTTAAATAAAATTCAATGAAATTGAATATTTTTGTCTTGATTATAATGAAATGAAAATCGAATTGAGATTTATCTCGAAATTCCCTGTCCCGACGAACCTGTCGGCGAGGTATCGTCATCCGGCGATTAGTAGATCCAAAAATGTTCATAATTCATAGCGAATGGTTATAAAAATGTCATGATGTTTTTGAAATTGGAATAAAAAATAAGCAAGTGAGTGAGCACCAAGACAAGACCGGGCGAGAGAAGAGGTGTCGGGGCGCGACAAAAGAGAGCCGACTGCGTAACGATCCTCGGTGTAGTGTTATTGTTCACGGTTACAAAACGCGCCAAGGTGGGTCCTGGTTGTGCCGACGGGGGCCACATCTCCTTTCGACGCTCGTTTTCGAACGCGCAGGGCTAGACCGAGGTCCTCCTACGGGGACTCGCACTAGAGAAAAAGGTTCTCGGACCCGTCGACTTACTATATACATATATTACTTATATATATATATATTTTTTATTTTCTTTTTTTTTTCGAATTTTTAATTTTTTATATACATAGAAATATAGAAATAAAAAAAATAAGAATATAGAAGCGATCGGGCCTTCATTCTTTCCTCTTGTATATATTTTTAGACATATATATGTATAAGAGAAAAGAATGAAGGCGGTCTAAGGGCGCGAAGAAACGATCGGGCCTTTATTCTTTTCTCTTTCTCGCTCTCTCCGTGGCAAACGTGTATATATATATATATATATATACGCGAGTTTTGTAGTCTCTGTGTCACAGACTCGGCGCCTGCCGTCTGTTTTCACAGCTTACCTCGCCAGCCCATATAAACCGGTATATAAAAACGTTTTCATTTTTATACATGGAGAAAACGAAGGTTTGTGTATCGAGAGACATGGAGAGATGATTTGCCGCGCGTAGCTCATCCACTTGGGAGTGTATTAGACGCAGAACCGGCGTTAGCAAAGCAGCAAACTCGCTGCTCTCCAAGTGACTCTGTGCCCGGGCCCGCACCGGCGTCCCATAACATTTTAAATCCCTCCCAGTTCTTCTTACGTGTCGACTCGTTCATGCGGACGCGTCGAAGCGTGACCTCTCGCTTTTTCCCACCGAGAGCCAGGGAACAAAATAAAGGGAGAGCCGGCGCTTTGATGTAAGAAAAAATTACGAGCTTTTCTTTCCTTTATTTTTATTTTTTCATTTTTTCATTCCAATTCTTTTTTACCTCCTTTCTTTATTTTTATTATTTCTTTTTTTTTATTCGCGATAACGTATCGGGTTGAGATTCGCAGATGGACGAGTTGTTCGTATTTAATTATGGAGAATTATTTTCATCCGACCGGATGGAATTATGCTCAACAAGTTCTCATATGAAGCGGCCCCACTTTCTTCAGTCATTCTTCTTTTTTTTTTATATTTACCGTGATGGCTGTGCGAATGATGATTCTCCGCCTGCAACGACTTCCCCGATAAGAAATCCTGCTTGCAGATAAACTTGTTGTCATCGAGGACGTACAGCTCCTCGCCCGTTGTCAACTGTTTTCGGCACGTCAGACAGGTGAAACAATTCAGATGGAATACTTTGTCCTTCGCTTTCCTCACGAGATCCTGAGGACTTATGCCTTGCATGCATCCGCTGCACTTCGTACCGTATCGCCTGTTTAACAAAATATCCACTTTTTATTATTTCCAGCATCATTTTCAAGCTTTAATCGTTCGAATGCAACGAAATTCCATTTTTCCTTGAATTTTCCGGTTTAGACAATAAAACGATCCTCTCATGCGACCCAATAAAAAAAAATCAACCAGAAAAATGGCCATAATTTTCAAAATTAAATGAATAATTGATATAAAATTATGGAATTAAAATTTTTACATTAATTATAAAATTAATGGGAATTTTTTATCAAAATTAAAAAAATATGATGGTGATTTTATAAATAGCCAAAAAAATTTGCAAAAATCGAAAAACTAAACCGACAGGAAAAATTGACGTAATTTCTAAAATTTAATAAATAATGGCAATTTTCCATTAAAAATAGTCAAAATGAATTGGTGATTTGATAAATTTCCTAGAACCATCGTCTTGTGAGCCAAAAACTAAATCGACAGGAAAAATCGTCATAATTTCGAATAATCCATAAATAATGAATGGAAAATTTATTTTTCGTTAAAAAAAGAAAAAAAAAATAAACTGGTAATTTTATAAATTGCCTAAAAAATGGTGAGTCTGCGACCCAAAAGCTAAGTCGACACGAATAATGGCCATAATTTCGAAAATTCGAATAAATAATTAAGGAAAAATAAATGATGGAATAGAAAAATTTGCATTAATTATGGAAAATAATGTAAATTTGATAAATTGCCAAAAAACTCACATTCCCGACCGTTTCGCATGGGAAATTCGGTCAGAGGCTCATGAAACATTTGGCGATTCCCGGAGCCAGGAATCGTGCACCGAGCGCGTGGCTCGCACGCAAAAAAAGTGAGCAAGTGGTGCGTCGTCGATTTCCGACTCCGGACGGAGACACGGCTGCGGCCTCTTTGATTTATGTTTCTAAGCGATTGTCGAGTTACGACTTTATTAAACTCGTATTAACTTTAAGAAAACCCGTTTTTAATGAGGAAAAATATAAAAAAAACCGGTTGCCCATGTGTGCAACTTGGAAAGCAATGCTCTCGTACGCCCCGCGATCATCTGTCGAGCTACGATGAATAATCAAACTCTCCGCAGCATTGATTGATTAACCCACGCATCAATAATCTTCGCTTTCCAACTTGCATGGTGGTCCAGATTAACATCATTAGACGCTCTTTCATTTTATCTCCATTCCTTTCGGACTCTCATTTTTTTCCAAAACGAACCAAATCTCAACCGATTTTTTATCGACCATTTATATTTCCATTTTCCCACATATTTCTTACGTCCAGCTCGCTCGAATCTGAATAAATCTCCGGTCTCTACTATTAACCCATGGGGTTTTCCCATAGGAAAAATAATAAGCTAGAGCCCAAACTCGTGAATTTTCATAATGGCAAAGTTTTTCCATTTTTTTTCGACTCCGAGAATGATTGAGTAAAAGAAAAAATAAAGCATCCGGGGACAGGCAATTCGATGGCTCTCAACGATTGTGGCTCCTGCAACGTTGTAGAGTTGATTCGAAATCGGTATAATAATACGGTCTCAAGGGGGATGCGCTGCGATATTTGGAGGCAAGATTGCCGCGAGGGAATATTACGTTTATATAGAAATATATATGTATATCGATAGATGAGCTCGTAATAGGTACGAATGGGCAAGGAAACAGTAGCGATGCGTCGTAACTGTCTTCACACCCCTATATTTTTGCGTATCGTCCGTTGGTTCGTTGCGATTGCTAACCGGTTATCGCATAATTACAGGAATCATTTAATTAATTATAGCAATTAGTTGGTCCGAGGGAAAGAGGCTGTTGGGGGGGGGGGGGGTTAGTGGGGAGAGGGAAAAGGGAGGGAAGTAGAAATGTACTCGCCAAGGAGCGGCATCGATTCAGACACACACACACACACACGTATTTCTCTTTCCTGCTCGTGGCTCATGCCTCGTCGATGCTTTTTTCTCGCTCTGGCATTGTCAGAACTCGGAGTTGTCGAGCGAGCCAGACGTGCCAAAGAGCTTGGTCCTTCCTACCGTGGAAAAGGGGCTGGTCGTTAAAAAAATCATTAATAGCAATGTCTCATGTGTTGAAATGTTTGCTTCGAAGGAGAGCTGGACGCGCTGGGCCAAAGCCTCGGGCCTGCTGCCCTTTCTTGACCAACCAGAGACTCGGAAAAAAAAAGAGGAAATATCGTGGGCAAAGAAAAAGACGAGATTTAATGAAGAAACAATAAAATGTTTAGAAAATAAAGGAATTTTCGTCAGCTCTAAATATTCCACCCTCGCTCCGTTCTCGTGGGCCATTAAATCGACTCAAAAATTGCTACTCTCATTTGTATATATATATATATATATATATAGAAGCTTTTTTTCAATTCGTGAATTTGCACACGCCAGAAGTTGCCGAATGTTATGAAACAAGAATTATGGAGTTAATTATAGGCTGAAATTCACGGTTCAAGTCGCCGAGGAATACCAAAACGTGGGAACAACTCAACCAGTCGATTTTTTATTTATTTTCCGCCAATTATTTCGGCTCGAAAAATCTGAAAATTTTTAGGCAATTAAGATTTTTTCAAAATCATTTTTCATTTCAATTTTTTTCGAATTTAATCGATTAATATAATTTAATAATATGAGGATTAATCATTTTATCTTAATTCTCCATTTTTTTCTTTTTTTTTATTATTAATTTCGATTAAAAATAATAATAATGAATCAACATTTTAGAAATAGATTTCGAGGGCGGGAGCACGAAAAATCTGAAATTCGATATTTAGCGATTTTTCGCAGCGAATATCTATGCTGGATCGATTGATTTTTATGCTCGCGGTTTTTGAGACGAGGATCTCGGAATGCAGGACGAAAATTTGTTGAATTTAAATTGGAAATATTATGAGAGCGTATGAGAAAAATTGTACAATTTGATGAGAGCTGATTGTTTCGTAAATGGAATTTCAACGGCGAATTCGGTATTTTTGGTTATTATTTTTGGGAGACTGGTTTATCGGTTTGGGATTTAGCTCAGAAATGAGAAACCGCCTTTTTCGAATAGAATTGATATTCCTGCGATCGCCGGAACCTCCGAGAACAACATTTCCCATTAATTAACACTCGGAGATTTATAGTCGAGGAGAGAAAAAAATAAAAATTAGCTCGTCCAGTAAATACTTAATCGAGGAGGTCTCCAGTCATAATTGCACGACGTTTATCGCTCGGATATTAACTGGCCATTAATTGACGCGTTTTCCATACGTGGAAAGTCTCAATAAGCCTTAACAAAGTCTCAATTAGATCAAACAGTTATCTGGATCATTTATTATTTATGAATTCGTGGCTGCTCGAATGGCGAACTGACGGAGAGCTTACGTTCGTTGGAACGTGATTAAGTCTTGATAGACACGGTGCTATTAATAGATACACATGGGTCTAGGGGACCCTATCGTTTTTCACTGAACTTGGGAAAAAATTCAGGAAAATTTGTTTTTTACCATTTACATTATGTAATTTTAATTGATACGAGAACCGAGAAATTAACGAGATTCGCTCAATGGGTCCCCCAGACCCATGTGTGTCCACGGAGCCGCTCCAAACCGCCGAACCTCAAATTTGTTTATTATTATTATTATTTTACAATTGTAATCGATACGAGAAACGAAAAATTGACGGGATACGCTTCATGGGTCCCCCAGACCCATGTGTGTCTACGGAGCCGCTCCAAAGCGCCGAATTCCAAATTTGAGTGATTGTAAGATGCGGCGAAAAAAATGGGGGGACCGAATCGGCGGCTGTATGAAACGGCTAACGTGTGTGGCGCATTCGGAAGGGAAGAGAGAAGAGTTTTATCCTGCTCTGTGATAAATCATGGCAACGACAAATCTCGCGGTTTACCGTGACCATATATATGTGCCCATTAATATTCTTGTCTTGCCTATTTTCTTATTCACGCGCGCCCTCTCTGACGCCGGCGTCTCTACCGCTCTCTATCTTCCTGTTTTTTTCTCTCTCTCTCTCTCTCTCTCTCTCTCTCTCTCAGGTTCTCTCAATATTTCTCATCCTCGTCTTCTCCACTATTGTTCATTCTCGTTTTATTCATATTGCTCACCTCATCCTCTCTCAACTCATTCTCCCATGTGTATTTATTTATTTATTGTATTGAAAGTCAACCTGCACGCTCTTACTTATGAGCCAACCATTCGTTTCATTATTTTTCTTCGTATTTCGATCCTAACCCTACGAAATTGTGCACCAGACATCGAGACCAAGCCAACTCGTTAATTTAATTTTTTTTTTTTACTTGTTAACGCAATTTTCCCGAAGATTTTCACCGACTCGTGAAAATCGATCGAAAACATTTCCGTTTCCAATTTTTTTTTCCTCAATTTAACTCGAAGCGTTCGATAAGATTGAAGATTTTCGGAGGCCAACTCGTCAATATTATTGGAATTATTATTGGACTCGAGAAAATCGAGCGGAAACATTTCTTTTTCCATTTTTTTTGCTCAATTTTTCTCGGAATATTCGACAAGATTCAACATTTTTGAAGATAAATGATTTTTTATCTGCTGAGACTTTCGATCAGAGAGCTCGTGGATGTTTTTTTTTTTTTTCCTCATCATCGTGATTTTTCCTCCGATTTTTCGGGACCCATGGATATTAATAAAAAATCTCGATTTTTGTGCTATAAAAAAGGAAAACTTTTTTCGTTCGAGACTCTTGACGATGCGAGCAGCCAAATATCGAGAAAAATCGGTTAGCCAAGTACACGGAGAGAAATGGGAATGTTGTAACAGCAAAGCCTTAAGCACCCGTAGCATAATTTTCCTTATAGTAACAAAATAATATTTTCTACAAGAACGAAAAATGCAAATCGACGCCAGATTTGTCGCTGCAAGCAAAAATAATTTGTTCCTCCAGCAAATGCGTTTGCTCCTCCAACAAATGTCTTTGCTGCTGTTGGAGGAACATTTGTGTGCATGCTACGGGAGCAAAAGTTCTTTGCTCCTGCAGCAGATCACATTTGACATAAAACTTTTGTTGGAGGAGCAAAAAAATGAGTTGTCACTATATTAAGAAAGAAAATTTGTACCAGTAGCGTGGTGTACGCTGTCGCAACGCAAAATGTTCTTTCTGCTGGCATAGAAATGATTATTTTGCATTCTCCAATAAACGGGTCGCGTAACAGGCGATTTATGTGAAAAGGATATGGAGTTGTGGAAATGATGAGAATTGTGTGTTTATGTAACTCCTCGCGTATATAATTCCGACCGTGAAAAAGTGCAAACGTCACGTCATTATATTTTGCAAGGAGGTCAAAGTTGCATATTGGATGGACAAAGTGGATCGAAAAATTCGAAAAGAATTCGAAAATTCGAAATAAATGAGAGACAGGTCTCGTTTCGGTGGCAAAAGCCCCAAGAGAATGTCCGCGTGAGAAGTTGAAGAAAAATAGATCGAAAATAAAAAACATTTGGTTGAAATACATTCTGCTCGGCGTTGCTTGCCAGCGGGGAATCTCGAAGGCCATCTGTCGGTCTAATTTTTTGGCGTAGCGCCAGGGCAATTTGTAAAAGATGATTTTCTCCGTGGGATACGATGCTGGGCCGTATGGCCCAAGCGTTTGTTTTCATCTCGAGGTAGCCCGTAAATAGGAGAAGAGAACGATTGTGGTGGATTTTGACGTTTTAGAGGCGCGAATATGTGGGATGTCTCATCGTTGGCTTTTGTCGTCGGAGATCTTTTGCTCCGAGAGGATCGTCGAGGCAGAGATCGAAATATCGGTATTGGTTTCTTGGAAGGAAAGCCGACGCGTACCAGGCTCGATGATTCCTTGAGACTCATCCGTCAGAACGAAACAACTGTATTTTACATAAATATATACAACGTGACCGAAAATCCACAACAGCTCCATTCGTGCCCGAGCGATAGACTTGATTTTTTTTTTCTAACGCACCATGTTGAAGTTTTTTTTTCCAATTATTATTTCATTTTATTATCAATAATATTGATAATTATTGATTCATTATTTTTATTTTCATTTCATTTTGTTTTTTTGTTTGTTATTTTTCCAAATTTTATTTGCTTTATTAACCCAAACAATTAATAATAATCAAATGACTTATTAATAATAATTTTTGAAATGCTCATTTAGTTTTGTTTTCGATTCAATTAAACCCATTAATTTAATTTTATATTGTTCTTTTTGTCCCTTGTCCCTATTATCGACCCTTTATTGTTGATAAAGGGTCAGAGCAACAAAACGATCGTTTTTTTACGACCCAAAGAGAGAATCATTACGAAAACTGTAATGGTTTTTGTAACAGAATAAAAAATTGTTAGAAAATTGTATTTTTCGTTGGAGCTCAACGTCGCGAGTTTTCATATCATGTTTATTTATCCTGGGATGCAGAATCGATGAGATATTAATTGATTGAACGTAGCCAATGAAGTGGAGCAGGACAGGCCGACGGGCGATACGAGTTGCGTGCCCTGTGACCAGGAGGGCGGGACACGCGTCTCCAGGATGTCTGACTCGCGGCAGATTGGCCGTGACCAATCGATTAATATCTCATCAAAGATGCAGCCTCGACAAAAAATGCCTAAGGACGTTTTCTCTTTGGAATTTCGCATGCTCAGGGGCCCAAAAGTCTCTAACCCCTGAGCATGCTCGTTAGAGACTTTTGGGACCCTTTGTGCATCGCAAGAAGGATTTTTTCAATATACAAATATTATATATTATTATTTATATATAATAATAATATAAAAATATTAAATATATAATAAATAAATAATATAATAAATAATATAAATAAATAAATGAAAAATAATAAAAAATAAATAAATAAATAAAAATAAAAAAATAATAAATAAAATTAAAAAAATAAAATCTTAAATATATAAATATTTAATAATATTTAATAAATTTTAAATAAATTTAATAAATAAATATATAAATATTTAAGATTTTAATATATATATATATATATATATATATATATGTGTGTGTGTGTGTGTGTAAAAAAATATAAATGTATATGCCATGAAAAAACGAGCCAGATTTTTGAGCTTCTCGAACCGATTCTTGAATTCTCTTCTCCCGAGACAGGCCCGACCGCACTAGAGTATATAGTCAAGCCCGTCACGCCCATCAAACTCTTTCTCTCTCTCTCCCTCATCCATATGCTATCCTATATATATATATATATATATAGAGAACGAGGCAGCTCCAAACTTCACGGTACATTTACACGTCGACGTTTCAAAGCTAAGGATATTTCGACTTGTCTCGGTCTCTTTCGTACCGGGAGTGCCGCTCGCTTTCGCGATCCCTGGACAAGAAACCCTTCGAGATATTCAGCTCTGAGCATCCACATAGGAATCGGTGCAATCGATTCCAACGACAACATCCTCCTTGCTCATCGTCAAAATCCTCCGACCAATTTTTTATAATTTCTCAACCAATTTTCATTACAATTGCCACGTTTCTCGTTCCATTCGGCCCATCCGACGGTCAGCAACGAAAACGAAAAAAAATATCAAAGCGATCACGAGTTTTTTACATGGAAAAAATGCAAAAAATTACATTTATGTAATGAATTTTTTAATAAAAATTTATAATAAATAAATTAATAGTCCAGATTGAATGAATTGTTTAAATTATAAAAATGAATGATTAAAAATCAATTTTAATTTACTTATCCAAATGAAATAAATCATCTATTTAAATGAAATAAATGATTTTTTTCCAAATTCAATTTCTTTCATCGATTTTTCAATTCAAAAAATGACATTTTGGTCTCGTTTTTCCTACGATAATGATTTCGGGAACGCGTTCTCTGGTCGTATACGCCAAAAGATTCTTCGTCCTCGATCCATTGTTCAATATCGATCCGGATAAAACCGTTAACCCGAAAAATTAAAACTCAAAATAAAGATTAAAAAAACACACACACACAATTTTGCGAGGATATTCTAGTCCGAGGCGTTTCCAATTGTTTTCTCGTTATCGGCAAAAATGAATGATTCGACGAGAACAAAAAAAAAAAACAAGGAAGATAAATTTTTGGCGGCGTTGCAAAGATTACGTAATTATTTTCGTCATTCTACCTGTTTTTTTTCTTCTATTCTACCTGCTGGCGTTAATCTTTATATATATATATATATATATATATAAATTGTAAGGAGGAGACCGCAGAGAAGATTTTTGGGCGGGCGCGATCAAGACACGGCAAAAAGATCGGACTTTTACGAGCACACTCCCACAAAAATGTCAATGCTCTTTTGGAAAGACATGAATTTAAGGGGATATTTATAAACGACTATATAAAGTTTTTTGTATATGAGGTGAAATCCCGATCGTTGAGCGTCAGTACAATCGGCTGCGAATTGCTTTGGTACGTAGACGACAACGAATGTATAATTAATGGGCAAGATGATTAATGAACAGGGCTCGATAGAGTTTATAAAGAAAAAAGGCTTCTCTTTCTTTATTTTCTCCATTTGATAAAAGCGAGGAGACGCAGGTGCGTAATTATATACGGAAAGTGAATGAACATGGTGGACGTCTCAAAGGTAATTTTTTTTTCTTCAAATGTTAACAAGGCGTATCGACGAATTCTCTTGGCTTCTTTCTTCAGCTGATAAGCTACGCTATGGGTGGTCCAAAGTAACTTGGACATACGAACAAACAAACAACTTTCGCTTTTCCAATATTTCAATCAATATAATTATTATTTCATGATTTTTCATATATTTTAGAATTTGATAATTATTATAATTATTATTTTATGATTTTATCATATGCTTTTCTTATATATTGTAAGCTCAAATTATTCGACAATTATGTAAATGAAAAAGAGGAAAAAAAATGGTGTCATCGAACGTCATGCTAAAGAATATTATCACCAAATTTAATGAATTTCTTATTATATTGTCATTTGTATCGGAAGCTCCTTAAGGAGCGTGGCTATGCGCAACAATAGCGCCATGTAAAAAGGCATAAGAATGTTCGAAATGATTTGAATTTGATGGAATTCATTGAGCACACTGTTTAGTATGAGACGAAAGGAGCAAAAATAGGAAAACGAAGGAGAGAATGGCCAAATGGAGACATTTGGTTGTCGAGAAAGTGTTGTGTTTACATTTTGGCCATGGAAAAGTTGGAGTGGCCGGGTTAAAAAATATATTAGTGTGAGAAAAACGTGATTTATGTTGTTCTCGCGATATGAGCAACAAATTGAGCGATAATAAGGAACAGGAAAGAATGTCGAG
Organism: Campopleginae sp. 14b; assembly: GCA_030522525.1. Taxonomy (NCBI): domain Eukaryota; kingdom Metazoa; phylum Arthropoda; class Insecta; order Hymenoptera; family Ichneumonidae; species Campopleginae sp. 14b. The sequence goes on along the minus strand of JAPYYS010000567.1, from coordinate 61,640 downwards.
ACTCGGAATAATCGATCGCGAGCACGATCCTTCATTCGATAAATTATTTATAATCGCTCGTGCACGACGAAATAGTCGCGAGTATACAATTATATCGAACGCGTGTATACGATATTTTTTGCTCGCCCGTTAACCCGATATTATAATGAAAAGGTTCGAGCCAATGTTCTACCAGGACTCCCCATTATCTTCATATACACTTGGTGCCTCGGCCCATCCCTCTGCTGCACTCTTTACAACCTTCTGTACAGAGCCATGAAGCGTTTTTTTTTTCACCAAACTGCTAAATATATGCACGCGGCAGACGCGTCAATGAATAATCATCCATCTAGGACGTCTTGTTTTTCAACGCACTTTACTCTCTTTTTCAATTCCAACTTTCAACTAGCTCGGGCAAAACTCACCGATTTTATCCTTTTTAGACTCGATGAAAATAATTTCGAGAGCCTCATGAAAATCCTCGCATTCAGGGCCAACGATTCAATTATTCATTAATATAATATTATAATTATAATTAATATATAATTATTATTGAATTATTTGAAAGAAATAAATATCATTTTCAAGCTTTTTAATGAGCCAAAATAATGTCTTACCTGAAAAAATCGTTTCTGCAAAACATCTTCGACTCTCGGGAGTAACATTTCTCCTGCAATTCCATTCCACAGTCGCAGCATCTTACACAATCTCCGTGCCAAATCCTTTCCAGTACTTTAAAACAAAATTTGTCCAATATCGGCTTCTTACAACCAGCGCATGACATAAGCATCGCCAGACCGCACCTTCCTGATCATGATCATCCACGTCCAATGAAACAAAACAATTGATTTATCGATTAATCATCATCGTCGAACCAACATTTAACTTATTTTTCTACAGCCTACAAATATTTCTCGTTACACAAACTTCGCTCTCCGAACGTTTGGCAAGAAAAAGTATTTTTTAAAAATTCATAAAACGAGTGCAATTTATTATTCAATTTTTTTTTTCACACAAATCTCAATTAATATTCGTTCATCATTCCGGTCAATGATTTTTTTTTTTAAATACTGTCGTTGTTTGGATTTTTTTGGCGTTCCTGACACATGGATTGTCGCCGATTAATTTTCGGTTCACTAAAATTTCTGTAGCAACGATTTTTTCACGATAAATTAATTTTTCATAAAATTTATTATCTCGGGATGAGAATCTTCAGAATTTCATTTGATCGTTAATTAGACACGCGTCGATAATAACTAATTAACAATTGTTGCAAATTTTTTTTCGTTAATTAACGATTTAAATTAAATTCGATAACGCTATTATTTTATTTTTATTCCAAGAGTTAAAGTTCGCCAAACAACAAAAAACAGTCACAACTCGATGTAAAAAGATTCTTGACAGCTGAATCGATCGTAGTAATTTTTTTCCAATTTATTTTATTTTATTTATTAGAAAAAAAAAAAAAAAATCGCCCACAAAGACGAGAATCGCGATTTTATAAATGAAACCGATGCGAGGAACTCGAAGCTGGGAACGAAGAATTGACTGCACCGGAGCCTTGCGACCGACGGCGCACTCATCGCGACGAATTCGTCATAAAATCCGAAATAATTGAATAGCACGAAAATGGAAGGCGATTAAAAAAAAAAAAAGGTCAACAGGAACGTGGATTTTTGGGGCCTCCTGCGTAAAGGTTTTCTTGACAGACTGTCGTCGTAAATCTACCCGACGATCTCTATATATTCTTGGGGATGCCCATGGGCTATGATACTGATCGTTGTAAAGATAACAACTTGCGAACTACGTAGTTCCTGGGTAGTAGCCTAAAAGTTATTAACCGCGGATGACCCGGTGACAAGAGTTGTCGAAAATTTAAATCGCGCCTTCGCGCGGCGCTTGTCATCGAATAATAAAAAAATCATTAATTGTTAAAAATTTGATTTCATTGAAAAATTGATTTTTCAATGACTCCGAAGTTTTCATCGTTGGAATGCAACGAAATTCGTATTTTTCTTTAACAAGGTCCATGATGGATATTGAAAATGAAACTACGATTATAAAACAATTGGTTTTTCGTCCCGAACCGATAAATCGGCTAGAAAAATGTAAGTAATTCGAATAATGAAACAAATTAATAATAAAAATGAAATTTAAAAAATAGACCAATTTATTATTAAGAATGACATTTGAAAAATCAAAAAAATTATGATAAAAAATAAAATTTCAATAATTAGACAAATAATGAATAAAAATAAATATTTTTCGTTGGATTGGAAGGTCGGAAAGTTGAGTAAATAATGGGGGAAACGTTACGAAATTCGTATATTTCTATGGCGAAATGGATTAGTGATCGGAAAATTGAATGGGCCCGAAAAATTGGCTCGATTTAGTTGAAAAAAAAATGAATGGGAGTCGATGGTAAAGGGAAAGCGTGTAAATCTTACCTATATGATGAGTCTGGGAGACGGGTAAAGGGGCACAGCATGGAGCCCCTATGGAAGGTTCCCTTATCCGGGGGTTGCCGGAGGCGCCGATACCAGGGGGCCCACCCCCGGGCCCGGCGATCCCGTAACCCTCCACCTCCCCAGTGGCGGCTGCAGCCGCCCCCAGGCCTACTCTCTCGCCCCCGGCCAAGGGACGACCTTCCGGCACGGGCCCGTATCGGCCGAACGGTCCCGAGGGCCCCAGTGCACCCACTTTTGCAGCACTTCCGGTTCTTAGAAGCGTTCACAACCCGGCCAGCACGAGCACACACACACGCACACACGCACACACGCACACACACCGACACTATCACTCCCACAAAAACACGACACGATTATAAAACTTGTTGTTTTTTTCGGTTTGTCTCGATCTTTGGACGATTAGTCTCTCGAGACATTCGAATTAATCGATTTATCCAATTTTCAATTTATTCCTCGTTTGGGCCTCGTGAAAATAAAAACAGTAGAGTTTTTTTTCCGTTTGCCGTTTACTTTTCCCAGAGTCCTCCTCGGGCTTTCACGTTTTTGTTCTCGTTATTTTTTCACTCGTTGACTAAATTCAGACAGCAAATTATTGGCCTACGATCTTGAGAGAAGATAAACAAGTTTATCGTTGATCAGGCTCTCGGAACAACGAGCCATATGGCAAAAATGAATCTTATGCGATAAGGTAACCTGCTCGCGATGAACCGTCGGCGGTAAGAGAATCCAACTTCCGGATGGATCCAGCAACACTTGCTCGTTTGCATAATATATTTGTTCGAGACACCGAGATCGGGCACACTTTATGATTAATCACTGATTCGCCGAGGGTAATTATGGGGCTCGGGTGGACCAAGAGTCTTGGTCATTATTTCGCACTTGATGACTCGATCGGCTTCGGTCTGACGATACAGACGTCGGATCCGCGTCAGTGAGAAAAAATGTGTTTGTGTGTTTTTTTTTCTTTTTTGGCAGATGGAAAGTTTTCTTATTTCTTAATTTATAAATGTCTCCGCGACGTTGACGAGTATTTGGTAGGGAAAAAGAAATAAATCGGCGAGGAGACTCGGCGAGTATGAAAATCCGAGAATCGGGCTAAAAATGTTGGAATTTAAAATGGCAAAGGAGCGAGAAAAAAACCTGAGATAAAATTTGGGTTTGTTGCGTGGAACCGGATCGATGCACTCTCGAGCCGAGGTTCACCAGCCGACTGGTCCGCACCTGCGAGACCGCGTGGCCCCCACCGAAAAATCCTTCCGATTGAGTGGCGCTCCTCGAGGCAAAACTCCGCCTTGTTCCGGGCTCGCCCCGCCTTGCGCCCTCCAGTCTTGATAATCGAAATGGCCTGGGAGTCTGTTGGATTGGAGCTTTGCTCGGAAAAGTGGGCGTTGATGATTTGCCCACCAGTGGTTGGGGGGCCCGCACGAGGAATGGCTCCGATAAGACCTCGGTGGGTGGAACATGGCGAATGGATCGCAATTCGCGTGCGTCCACACGAACGAGAGTTATCCTCAATCGTCCGAGTATCGATTCCCCGCTGTTCCCGCCTGCATCCTCATCCACAAGACGCTTCATACTTTTACCCATGCATTTTGCCTCAATAATCGGTATTCCATCTCGCTATGCATGTGCAATAATGTACGAACCATGTTGAACAACATCGTCGACAAGACTTGTTGCCTCCTTCCTCCAGCCCCAACGAGCTTTCCTCTCATTTTGCCTTACTTTCCTATAAAACAATCAACCCTTATCCTTCCCCATTCCCCTTCGCGACCTGGGGCTTGTTTATAACCCGCAATCCCCGACCGACGCCTCTCTCTCTCTCTCTCTCTCTCTCTCTCTAAAAAAAATTAACATCGATTCGTTTCACTCAATCGACAATAATCGACGCTTTAACAAATACGTATTATTCCATGAACCATCTGATGATAGTAATCATGTTTGCTTTGCGGTTACATCCTTCGGAAACAATCTGCCCGGCCCCGAACGATCATCCCACAGATCGCGGCTAAACAATCACTTGATCGTTAAATCTCAATTTTCATTTCTTTCTCTACGGCGACAAGAATTCTCGTCAAATTTCTCCAAATTCCCCCCCAAACTCTTCAATTTTAGTTTCTCGTCCTAATTATTCCAAGTTATTACGATTATTCATATTTTTACAATTTTATTCATCATTTTTATTGAAATATTCAAAATTATTCACGAAAAAAAAAAAAAAAAAATTCCAATTTTCAAAAGTTTTTTTGAAACAAAAAACCATTTACCGGCGCTTTGCCAATTTTTATCCAATTCTCATTAGCTCGAATTCTTCGTACACCGAAATAGCCGAGAAAAAATTTTTTAAAAAAAAAAACAGATTTAAGGATCGAAATGAAAAAAAAAACTGCACGTCGTTGGGAAAACGAGCGTAGAAAAATTTGGAAAAAATTAAAAATTTCACGAACTTTTATAGCTCCGGTGTATACATCGTTGTCTGACCCATGCTGGCCCTTACTACTTGCCTCGGTCGCGTGCGGATCGAGGAGACAGACCGTGTGGTCAGACCGAACAAAGTTTCTCTTCGTGAGAACCTAAAAGATCGAAAAACGAAAAAACAATACGACTTTTTTCTCTGTCTATTTTATTCAGTGTAAAGAGCAGAAAAAAGAATTTTACGAAATCTGCTCGGAATTCATAACAATAACAATATTTATTGAGCCAATAAAAGTCTCTCGTAAATACATTTCTAACAAGTTGGACGATGCTCGAGTTTGCATCGTTGGGAAGCAACGAAATTCCGTTTTTTCGTGAGAAGAGCTCAAGATTTTCATTGAATATTCAATGAGGACGAGAAAACGATCATTTATCGGGATCTAGAGAGAAAATTGGTGGGTAAATTTTTCATAATTTTTTTAATTCATTCAACAATTAACCTTTTCTTTAAAAGAAAAAAAAAGATTCGTCACTTTTTTATTTTACGAATCCATTCGTGAGGTCCACAAAAGGCAAGAGACTAATTAAGAAGAAAAATTTGAAAAAACCGTGACGAATCTTTTTTTTTTCATCATTTCGTGGCATTGCGTCGATGCAAACTTAAGGCTCGCTATTTATCGTTTGACCTCAACGTTGAAAACTCCAGCATCGTACAAGTTTGTACGTAAAGTTATATCGACAATACTTAGCGCCAGTGCGTGCACCGTAACGTATCACCCGGAATGCGTGAATTCGTCGTTTGTACTAAAAGATGTGCCTTATTATGCGGAAAGCGGGAGTTTCATAGTTTTGTTATTATTTGACCTCGTTCAGCGAGGGATGGGCTTTGGGATGAAAACCGACCCATTCTCTGTAGGTCGAGTCCATAGCTTCTTCGACGGCTCGGTCTATAGGGCGGATGATAAAAGGGATGGAGACCAGTCCGACCATTATTGAAATCCAGGGACTCTTGGTCAAAGAAGTTTTAGCGTTTCGTTGGAAAAAACGAACGGTAGCGCAAATTCTGTTTATTATTAGACCGGGCACAATGACGGAAGCAAAACTTTGCCATAGCAACGTGTCTGTCGTGGAGAGAACAATTCTCTTGTTCCTTCCTTGGCTCGTGTCTTTCTGCGAGAAAACCAAAATCAATTGGAGACAAAAGCGTTGAAAAGTACGCATGCAGTCTCTGCCCTTCAGTTAACCTTGTAAACTTGAATTCCTTTGTGAATCGTGTCGGATACCACGTAACCACTGGCTAGTATGTAACTCAACTTCACTATCGAGATCGGAGCTATGCTACGAAAAGCTTCCCCAACCTCGTTCGTATAACCTGGAAACATAGATGGAACGAATTTTGAGGATTCGATGTTGATGGTTTTTCAACTTTGGTCATAAAGCTGTGACTTATCGGAACGTTTCTACATTTTTTTCACATTTATCCCATTACTTTTACTTCCGTTTTGAATATTTCTTTATATTTTGACACTCGTTTATTATTAATGACAATTATTAGTGGCCATTGAGTTCCACGAACATCGTATAAGGATAACCTCCAATTTATAACCTCAAACTCGGTTTTTTCACGAGAAACTGGAGCAACGTCTTTACCCAAATATCTGACAGGCGTGTCACGGAAAATGTCGACATCTTTAACGTTACTGTTCATTATCGAATTTCTATTGCGTTTGTTTATTTTAAAAATGTTTTTGTGGCTCTGGCGAGTATATTTGTTGCCAAATGTCAGCTGCGCGATCACCACTGCATGTCGATTACGTAAGCGACGTGGATCGAGAATTGCTACATTACCGATTGACGGTGTAGCTGGTAACTTTTTATTGTCCTGGGGTCTGTCCTATAACCTCTCTTTTTTCATGCTCTCGAGTGACCAAAACACTAAATAACCTCAACTAATTTGCCTCGCGTTTTGCTAAATTCTTATCAGGAAATATCTTTGAATATTTGAATTCGAAGGAGCGCGTTACACTCGAGTACGATATCGATTAATATCGATAACATCAACTCGATACATAACAAAGACTAATAACTTTAAGGGGCCAACTTCACGAAGGTCAAATGTCATAGTGTCAATTTTACCGCGTAAATTCATGATCCGGCTAGACATTCCGGAATCAAACCATCGCGCTCGCCCAAACCCAAACATAATTTCGCTGTGATCGTTTGGCGTTGAAGAAAATGCAAAAAAAGTGTGGGACACTAAAATCCAAGTGCATGCTGCTTGACACAAACTCTAGCTCGAAGGAGATGAATAAAAGAGAGAAATCCACAAGACATTTCTCTCGTTTGAGGTTAAGTGATTGCTCCACGCCGCTCGAAAAATGAATTTTATGAACAACGATTATGAAGAACTCGAACCTCGAACAACGCCTCAGCCTACAGTTTTGAACGTGAGTCTAAGTTCGTTTTTTTTCGATAATTAATCACCACGTCATTATTTCTTTGGCTGTGGCTATTCGTCCGGATCTTTCGTTCACTAAAAGCATCTCCGGACGAACAAGCAGCCCTTACTCGTCCGGGTGAAGCGAGAAATCATTGAGTAAAGCGTGTCTGGACAAATATTATTCGTCTGGCTACCCGGACGACTAGCCACTGTATATTTTTTTTTCCGATCTTGCGTCTCTTGCGTTTCCTGTCAAGTTTTTGTTTATCCACGACAGAACTTTGCCCGAATAATCGACCCTGTAAATTATTCGGCTGCTTTAGTGCATGACGGATCCATCGGTGCCCGAAGTGTCCCTGATTTTTGGCAAAGAATCACAAACCGGGCAGATTCTAGCACAGAACAGAATTTTGCCATCAGAAAAATGCGATGCGTATGTAAATTGGAAAACCAACGAATACCCTTCGCCGGTAGATCACAGACTAGCGACTCAAAAACCAGTGACGTCCAATTCCAGTTCCCAGAGGCCTTTGGCAAGCCCGACAAACTCTCAAGCCGCTCTGAACATTTATGCCAGACACGCAGGTCCCGAGTATGGCGCACAGACGCTTTCCAATTCTTCTCCCAGCCAGTACAATCGAAGCCGGATGGTACCGCCGCAAAAAAATGTGTCAGGAGGAAACGGCGGGTTCTATGGCACGCAAATGTCGCATCAACGAGCTTCGCACGACCATGTTTCTGCTCACGCGTCGCCCAGAGCAGAGTTGATGAAATCACCGAGCCAAAACGGTCCCTACAACGCGGTAAAGTCCATTTTGAAGAGCTCCTTGTCCAACAATCCTTCGGGGGCGAAAATCGCGTCCGAGAACTTTGCCAAATCACACGGCGACTCCCACAGGCAAAGTCCGACGCGGTCCAGCGACAATAATCCCCCGGAAAGTCCTTGGCAAACGGACGTTTCTCTGTATTCGCGTTCTTCTCCGGTCTCGCGATGTCAGCATTCCAACGAATTATCCAACGAACGCAACACCGTGCGGGATCTGTTACTACTCGTTAAGAACCAAAACGACCAGATTAAGACGCTGCAGACTCAGGTCGAAAGATTATTAGAAATCCATGAGAACAGTGTCGGCAGAGCGGAGAACCGTCGAGCGGTTGTCTCCAGAGCCAACGCCGCCGATGCCCACCGGCTGGATAGTCCGATGAAAAATAACGTTGTTCTTGCCACGCAGAAAACTTGTCGCTCGAGAGAAATCAATGTCGTCTCTTGTTATCCGGGAGACGAACAGCCCGACGGAGCTTTGCGTTTTCAAAGCGAACCGTTACGCAACACCATTATGGAAAAAAAAGTGTCTATCGGCGTAATGACCAGTTTTGAGTTCAGCGTACAGAACAATCCTTTCGTCACCGACGCCGAGAGCCCGCCCAATATCGCTCATAGAGATCCGGTTAAAAACATGACCAGATCCAGCGACGCTTGGGGCCCCAAAGTTCATTGCTCTAGGAAGATTCCTCCCGGACCTCTGGAGAATATTAACGAAGATACGGAGAGCCATCCGTCGTCCATCGGGAGACAGAGTAGCAACGACACTCAGATATCGTCACCAGAAAAGTTTACTTGGCAGCCGACGAGAAACACAAAGGGCGACTCCATGAGACGCTCGTCAAACCCGAACGCCACTCAGAGTCAAGACAAGAATTCTTCGATGTTCACCAGCAAGCCAGCGGCATATTCGTCCGAGATGTACGAAAATTTTCGAGTCCAGGATGAGGCAGTCCCGGAATTGGCGAAAAAACAGGATCGGGATTTGAGGAATTCGAGAGTCACGTCCCCCAAAGAATTAGCCATGGCGCAGAGAGCAGCACGAAATGACGAGGACGCAGCGAACGATTACGAGAGAGCGACCAAACTCGAATCCAACGGTGGAGAAAATTTTGAAAATGGGGCAAATAATGGACGATATTCCGAACATCCAAAGTTCGACAGGAGGTCGATGCCCGCAGAAAACACAGGCGAAGGCAGTTTGATTTTACGGAGCTCGGACTTGGACGTGGCGGACAGAACTCCGCCGAGTTTGGATCCGAGCATCCACGTCGAAATGCGAGAATATTCGAGCGACGAGGAGACCGAGGAATCAAAACGTCCTCCTGCGGTCGGTTGGACCTTTTACAAAAACGTGGTCGGTCAAGTGAACAGAATTTTGCATACCATTCCAACCATATCCAAGGATATTCACGAAAATGAAAAAATCAAGCCCCGCACCTTCGCGAATGAAAACATCGAGAAAAAAGATATTTTGAGCTCCGTCAAATCTGCCACGCTCGAGCAACTAAAAATGCTCGGTATCAGTTATGCCGAACATTCCCAATTCAACGGGGAACATACGCAGAAGAAGTGAGTTCGCACGTTTCTTTTAAATCATTTTTATTCGGTCAATTGAATGAGTTTGACGTTTGCATCGATGAAACGCAACGAAATTTATTTTTTCCTCTGCCAAAGCTCATTATTTATATTTTGAATTTAGTTGTCATTATAAAACGATCGGATTTTGCCCCCAGAAACATCCACGAGCTCTTAAAAATTCGGATTATTTTAGAAATTGAAAAAATCATCAATAAAACAAATATTTTCACAGAGTAACTTTCGATTCCTCGTACATTCCGACGGTCGATTGCCAAATCAACGTCAACCAATCTTCAACCAACTCGCTAACTGAAACTAACACGAGCATGCACATGAAAGCCTTGGCTTTGAAATATCTGAGCGACGAACAACTGGCCGATCTCGCCCTGCATCAACAGGGCACGACCATGAAGCAAAAATTCCGCAGTGTTCAGGGCACGAACATGTCCTTCGCGACTATGAACTACCTGCAACGATACTGTTTGGTCTCAGGCGTGCATACGCTAAATCCTGATGGTAAGAAATCTTTACGAGGCTCCGAGCGTTCGAATGCAACGAAATAATTTTGTTTTTCCGACCCAATTATTACGTTTCTCTCGCCTTTGTTTTTTTTCTATTTCAAAAAAAATAATTGCACACGTTCCCAGAAGAAAAATTACCCGCAAATATTAGCGAAGAGTTGAGAAGGGAAAAAGAATCAGAAAAATTAGAATAATGCAAAATTGACCGTCAAAAAGTTGCACGAAAATTTCAACGACGAAAAATCAGTCACTCAGTGTCCAAATATTTCCCTCTTGATGGTGGATCATCGTTATTGTTCGCAGGTGCCGGAAAAGCATTGAATCAAACGAAGCCGAAAGCTCTAGCATTACCGAAGGAGCCTGTGGCCCAGCCGCCGGCCCGAAATCCCAGTTTTGACAATTCTCTGCAGAGGACAGTCTCGGATAACATTTTGGATATGACGACATTGAAACAACAGCCAAAACTGCTTTGACGTGCCCGAAAAATGTTTAGAGCAGGTTTCTGAAGCCTCATCTTAACGGGTACGAAAAATAAACGATTAATATGTGAGATTAATAGACTCGAAAGTATAATGAAGTCGGTGACATTCTTACGTCAAATGAATTAGCAGTTTGTCGTTGTGACTTTGCATGTCGCCGTAGAATCTCGCTAATATTTTCATACAAAGATATTTTGGAGTTTTGTGCCTTTAGATTTATAAGTAGCCTCATTACTGCCTCGATAAATAAACTTTTATTCTTTATACAACCTCTGACTCCTTCAATAGCAATATTATCCCCAGAACGTTGACCTTGGGGTCATAAATGACCCCAATTTTGGAAAATTCATATCTCCGATAAAATTGAATGAAAAAAGATCAACTCTGGCTCATTTTTTTCGTTTTTTAATGCAGGGTCACGTGACCCTCCGACAATTTTGCTTGAAGTCGAAAAATTAGTCAAAAATTCGTTAAAATTATAAAAATCGAGAGAACGAAGGTCGTGGGATTGGAAGTCGTTCAGGGTCGTCTTTGACCGCAGGTTAACAATCAATTTTTCATCCATTATTCAATGAAAAATCAGGCTAAAATATTTGAAAATCGTGAAACAAACTTAAAACCATAAATATATATTTTACATGATTTTCTATCAAGTTTATTTCGTAGTTTCTTATTCGATGACTACATTTTTTAAGGAAACGTTCAGTTGCCGTCCAACATCGACACGTGGAATGAATTATTTATAACTATTCAAAAAAATTTCAATTTCCATGACTCTCTCTCTCTCGTAAGAAAATACAAAATTCTCGTTTATCGATAAACGAGCCACTTTCGATTTTATCCAAATGTTTTCTCAATCGGTTTAATTGACATTATCGAGTTACCCATTGGTAAGTTTCATAATGTGACCATTTCCTGCCACACAAAATACAGCCATACCGAGCTCGCCACGTTGGAATGCATTATTTATGATTTATTCATTGTTTTTTCTCAATTTGTTAAATATTCACAATTTTGCGAAAATTTTCGAGCCGAAATTCATTCCGGCTTCGGAAAACCGATCGTTTCATCATCTCCATAACGTTCTCCACTCAAATAAATTAACAAAAACGATGCTGAAGTTTTTAGCGTTGAGAAGCAACGAAAAATAATTTTTGGATTAATTATTTTCAAAATTAAAACGATTCTTCGGATTTTTGTCGTTAATTCAGTTTTTCAATGGACGAGAAGACTGTCCTAGTATCCTTGCCAAATGCTTCATGGACATTTTGCATTCCAACGATGCAAACTTCAAGGTCATTAAAAAATCATTTTGGAAAGTTTTATTTGAAAATTAATTACTGCACTTAATTAAATTAATTTTAATTAACTGCATTTAATAATGATAAAAATAAATTTCGTTGCATTCCAACGCTGTAAACTTCGACGTAATTTTTCATCACGGAAAATCGTTCTTAATTATTGAAAAAAGAAGAATATGTTGATTGTACTGATGGAAAACGTTGGGCGAGGATTATTTGACTCAGTAAATGTTTTGCTGCCAAGATTTTAATCTGGCAATGCTCGAGACTGGGTCGAAATTATCGCTAATTCAGTGTTTGTCATGGACGAAATTTTCTCAGTGCGTTGAAACGTTGAAATATTTATAGAATCACGCTGCGCATTTTTGCTGCGCGAGTAAAAAATCGACAGCAATTACTTGTTAGCGAGAATGAGGCGAAATTCGATTGGAAAATTCGCACTTTTGATTTTCTTCGTGTGAGCATTAAACTTGCAGCTTTTTGGTTCGGTTACTTTGTGCAATGAGAATGTTCAGCCGTCACTGCTGTCCTGCTTCGTCACGAAATAGGCACTCTGTAACTCTCGAAGATTGTTCTCCAGCATTGCAACTTCGTCGTATTTGCAATCTGCTCTTGCTTGCTTTATGTAAGACCGAAGATTGCTCATTTGCTCGATTATAGCCCAGCCTTCAGTTTTTTCCATCACAGACTGAAATTCGAAATTCATGTACTTGGCAAATAATTCTCATTTATTTCTTTAACTATTCCAGTAACCTGGGGTCATAAATGAGCCCAATTTTGGAAAATTCATATCTCTGGGAAAATTAAACGAAAAGAGTTCAACTTGGGCTCATTCTTTTCGTTTTTTAATGCAGGATCACGTGACCCCAGGACAATTTTGCTTGAAGGTAAAAAAAATTTTTGAAAATGTGGTAAAATGATAAAAAATGGAATAAAAAACGAAATCCTTATTTTTTTGTTACAGATTCTGATGACCTTGGGTCTAAATGACCCCAATTTTGAAAAATCCATATCTCTGGTAAAATTAATCGAAAAAAATTCAACTTGGGCTCATACTTTTGGATTCGTCTCCGTAAATTTCCAGGCGAAAGTTTTGAATTTTCTTTAACGAGTAACAAAATGGCGTCGAGTACATATTTTTTGATTATTTTTGCGAAATTGTTTTGAACGACGAAATGGGAGTAAAAAATTTTCAATCAGTTGGCTCTCGAAACAAAGAAAATGATAAATACCTCGTTATTTTTAGCCGAGGAACTGGCATGAGAGCCGCGGCCATTAGTCTTTTGTTCAGAGCGTTTTTCCCGCTGGGATTCTTCCATCTCTTGTTGCCTATCGAACGCGATTCTCTCCTGGATTCGTGCCTCCCGTTTCGCCACCATTTCCGCATATTCTTCTTCGGAAGGCAACGAAGGAATGGTCAGGACATGCTCCTTGAGAAATATCATAGCAGTTGTGCGTATCATGTGATAAAGTCGAGGGTTCTGAGGCCGTGGACCATTCGATGTATTCTCCATATCCATGGTGCCAAGTGCGAGAATTCTCTTGCTCGTCGAATCCACGTTCTCTCCGATCTTGGCGATTTTCATTCGCAAAATTTGGGCGTCCCGCAGATCGTAGATCGTTTCACCATCGCTGGAGACATAAAAATAGATTTCCAGTCATTTCCAGCCCGATATTTGCGTTCGATGGAAAATCGAGGCAAGTTTTTCATTATTTTTCAAATGACGAGTGTTTCAAAATTAAAATTAAATTGAAATAAAAAATTGAAAGCAATCAAATGAAAAATCAATTGAATTAAAACTAAAAACCGAAACTTGAAAATAAATTAAATCAAAAATCAAATCAATTAAAATTGAAAGAGAAAAATTTCTGAATTTAAATTAAAAATTGATTCAATTGAAAATTAAATGAATTAAAATTTAATCAAATTGAAAATGCATTCAATTTGAAATTCATTAAATTCAAATAAAATTAAAAATCCATAAAATTAAGAATTCCATTTAAATTTCAAAATTCCGGAAAATCTATACAAATTTGGTTCCCACGTTCCAATATTATTCCGAGCTGGGGAAAATAAATGATGAATAAATGGATTCCGACCTGATGGACTCCCACATTTTGTTGTACATGGTCATGAACCGCGTCGCCTCTTCCATAGAGTTTCTCATTTCATCGTAGTATCTCGTCATTACCGGTTTCATAAAATGTCGAGCTTTAAGTCTCTCCCTCGCGTCCAACAGATCCTTGCAGTGAACACAAAGCCGAAAATTCTGTTCGGCCCCCGAGGGATCATTGATTATGGAGAGTACACTGTTCAAACTGCCACTGGAGGGAGACCGGGCAAATTTCGTCAGCCCTATGCCCGCCCGAACGAATCTTGTTGACAACTGCGATTCCGGAGTCGTTGGTGAGACTGCCGAATCGTCCTGAGACACGGGACTCGTCATTTTTCCTAAATGCCCAAAAAAATTCAAGTCCATCAATCGAAAAAATTCGGAGGTTTGAAAAAATTTCCAAAAATTCTATTCAACATTATTTTTTTCGGAAATTTCCAAATTTAGCGAAACGAGACCCGTCATTTTTCCTGAATACGCAAAAATATTCAAGTTGGTCAATTGCAAAAAGTGCCACGAATTAATAAATTTGCAAAAATTTATTTCAAAATCATTTTTTTGGAAATTTACGAATTTGGAGGAACGGGACTGGTCATTTTTCTTGAATGCGGTAAAAAATTCAAATTGATCAATCGAAAAGGGTCCGACGAATAAATAAATTTCCAAAAATTCGATTTACCATATTTTTTTTTGGAAATTAGAATTTCCAAAATTCTGTGTTCAGGATTTTGGTCAAAATTGTGTGTCAGAATGAACTTTTACTCACGAGCATCGAGTAGAGACAAGAACATTGAACAATCGTGACACATGACTGCGCCGCACAGACGACAGTGATGTTTTCTTCTCGTGAGGCCAAAGCTTTTGGCACAATTTGGACAGAGTCGAACATCTTTGTCCTCGATCCAAGGAACGATGCTTTTTTCATGCACTACGAAAGATGATAAACTTCCGAGAATGAATAAGAAAATAATTTGGCTGTTGATGGATATTTATAGAGCAAGGCCGGCGGGTTGATGGCTCATGGGAATTTCTGCTCCATCATTCTTCATCGTTTCGATATTTGTTCAAACGAATACTCGAGTTTATTGCAGTGAAGCTTACGTACCGAACGTGCGGAGATAAAAAGCTGTACCTTTTCGGTCGACAGGATCAATGGGCAAGTTATTCAACAATTTATCCAGTCTGATTAATAATTTGTTAGTCTCCGCCGAGTACCTTTCGAGCCGGGCATTGCGAATCTCTTTAAAATACGCTGTGTGATTCCCAATAGGCCCTGCGAACGATAAACATTTCTTAAAGTGTCTCTAACGATGATTCTCAAGTTTCCGGGACATTGAAGTTTGCATAGTCGAAGTCGAACGAAAAATATTTAATGGATTGACAATTTTTTTCATTATTTTCGAAATTGCCTCTATATTTCTTTGACATTGAATTTTTCATTCGTAAACATTTTTATAGAGCGCCATTGCAGTTTAATTTTTGGCTCTGCATTCCAAAAAAACTGAATAAATTAATTTAATGTCATGCTCAAGTTTGCATCGTTGGAATGCAACGAAATTCTGTTTTTTCTTGAGCAATTATGTTCCGATATATGGTCTGAATGTTGATATTCATTTTTATTGATAATTTGTTTGTTTTTTTAAATGATCCAAATTTTTCGAGCCGATATATTTTCCTGGGACAAAAAACCGGGCGTTTTATAATCGCAGTTTGTTTATGAATATAAAAAATGGACTTTGGCGAGAAAAAAAATGCAATTTGGTTGGATTCCAACGATGCAAACTTCAAGGTCATGTGATTTGTCGATCCGAGACAAATCAAACCATAAAGCTTCGATGGGAAATGTTGAGATTCGGAGAAACGAGGAGCGAAAGGAAATAATTGGTAAAATATGATTTTTGGGAAAGACGGAATTAGAAAAATTGAAATGGCCGGCGTACCTATGTCCTGAGGCCCCCAATTAATCTCAGGACTACGTCGTTGTTCTCTCAAAGGACGTTGAACGTCGACACAGACTTCTGGGTTTTCGTCTTGTTTCAAAATCTTTTGCTTGGCTTTTCCGAACAAATCTGAAAATCCAATAGTTTAGCGTCCGACAGTTTTTTCTATTGGAAAACGAAAATAGAGTTTTGATCACATTTTCTGATAGAACAATATTTAAACCTCGAATGCGCACATCCGGTGGGCACATATCGGGTCTATCTGACCCGCTGCATCTCAGATAGTCTAATTGCAATAAATATAGATTTTTTGCGTATTTTTTTAGTTAATTATTCATATTTTGTGGGCCCAAATTCATTTTTTGCAAAAAACACATGTGGTAAGTGCATATAGGGTCAATCTGACCCGCTGCGTCTCAGATACCCGTATTCCCATAAACATGAAATTTTTGTTTTTTTTTTTTGGAGATTTATCCATTTTTTGTGGACCCAAATTCATTTTTCGTGAAAAACGAGAATTAAAACAAATTTTTTGGGGTCAAAATGACCCGGTATGTACTCCAAGGGTTAATGAAGAGCAACGTCAAAATTGACTGTCGCTGTGCATTGTTATTGAAAGCAGAATGGCCAAGAAAAAATGAGAAAATATTGAGTTTTGTTTATACCTTTCAGGGATTTCAAAATCTCAGGATCCTCGTTATGAACATCTTCAAAGTGTTTCGTCAAGAGATGTGGCCTTTTGAGATCAGTCATACAAATCGGGCACAAAAAACCCTCAAGCACGACATCGCCGCTGTCAGCCATTTTGAGCACTTTTCTCCTCGTGCACTAATGTCTGCGAGAAGGTTCAACTTTTTTTTAACAAAGATAAGATCATTAATGAAAATAATTTCATAATTGACGTGAATCCGATTGAAGTTTGCGACGAATCATCAGATTCGATGGGTACGAGTTGACGACGTCCGGAAACGTAAAACGTACACACGAGACACGCGATCACATCAAAAGCGAAACGCACGAAATCTGCAAAACGATAAAATCGATTTGAACCACAATCGTCTCCCTTGTCAAAGAATTCCGGCAACGAAACACTCAGCGTTTTTCTTTTTTTATGATCCTGAAGTTTAGAGAAGAAATCTAATCGCGTTTTTATCGCACGAAGCTCCCGCACTCACGCCTCCTTTCTGGCTTTTGTGGCTCCGGCTTACCGTGCCTTGTAAATAATCAACAGCTGATCGTAAAGCTGTCGTTCAGCGGAACTAGACGGAACGCGTTTGGACTCTAGCCCGCTGCACGGCGCTGGGGGAAAAGTACTGGAGCGATCTGTTGGTATTCCTTTGGTAATAAATTTGAAATCGCGGAGAAAAAGAAATTGCGGCGATGTATATACGTCAGTGACACATTTTCAAGGCTTCATTGAAATTTGGGGACTCTGCATAATTCTATTTGAATTATAAACGATCCCAATTCGTTTTGATTGTTTGAGGACGTTGTTGTTGTCGTAAAGGTTAGGATTATGCACTGTTGTTGAAAACTTTAGTGCGTAACGTCGAAAATACGTTTCTCCGTGAACAAAGACTTGGTCACGTACGGTGATGCGTGCGCATGTCGTAATAACGTACGAAGCGCATAATTGTAATAATATCGATGTAATAAATTATTCGAAAGACGATAAAGTTTCGTGAATAATATCGTGAAGTGATAAGAATAAATGGAGGCCGCGGGATGGAATGGAACATAGAAAGATACTGTGCGTCTAAAAAGGTCGATACATCGAGTCATCGCAAAGTTAGAGTACAGAGAAGATTGGCTTCTGGGATTTCTACACTTTTTAGTGTTTGCTGGCTTTGATGGAGATTGATTTTTTTCATCGTAATGGATAACGCGTGTTACTATGCGCTATCGTGCGTCTGACAAACATTTCCGATGCTAAGTGCTATGTTTGTATTCGTAACCGCGATGTTTCGATTGCCTTTTAAAAAGAATAAAACATTGAGAATGATTTGGCCATGAAATAACATAATCCTGAATCGTACACGTGCATCCGCAGTCGGTGGCGTGAGCGCGGCTCAAATTCGCGTAAAGTTTAGACTAGCAGCGCAGCCTGTAAATAAAGGAGGCACTAAAACCGTGAGAATTTCGGTAGCGCCTCGAGAAATAAATAAACGGAAAGAAATTGCATATATTTCAAATGCTCTATTTTCGAAGTGGGCCATTGAAAAAAATAAATCTATATTTTCATGAGTCATGGAAAGGTCCGCAGATTCGAAACCGTGGGGAATTAATTTTACATTATTTTTCATTTGTTTTTTTCTTCGAGATTTTTTTTCTTTGGCTCGGCGCGTTCGGCAAGGGCGCTCGTTCAAGTGTGTGCGACATTTTCGGTGTCAGATTCAATTACTATCGCGCTCCGGAGAGCCTGTTTTTAGGGTTAGGGAACTTTGCCAGTGAAGCCCTTTTCTTTCGCACGACGACGTCTTATTCCGCGTAATATATTCAGACTGACCGTAGCACGCGCGTTCTGTGTGCTGCGTTCAGCAGCAAAGCGACCGTGGGACGAGACAGCAGCAGAATGCTGACGGGATCTCGATAAGCTTTGCTGCAATCGTAAGAATAATAGTACGCGAAATAATGCAGAATGCTTTCACGCCACACACACACATACACAGCTCGGATGTAATTTAATTCTTTTCTCCGCCGCTCCCGCTTTTTCCGAACTCGATAATTAAATGGAAGAAAAAAATCATATTTCTCGTGGGATCGCTACGAAATATACCGCGGCCTCGAAACATATATCGCGAGAAAAAAGCCGGTAAAAAACAAAAGCGCGCACGACGTTCGAAAATCCGCACGCATAATTTTTAATCCATCCGGCTAACCGTTTTTCTCGTTCGAGTTAAGAAAATATGGTATCTAGGTTAGCCCAGTACTATTTCTGCACAAATGAGCGTTCGGTGTAGAATTCAAAAATAAATAGCGCCTATACGTGCCGAAAATTGTCGGCCTTCCAGAGGCGATTCCTAACCTTTTTTTTCTGTTTTTTATTGTAAAATATTCGAAAAATCTCTGTTTTTATTTCTCGTAACTATTTTCGGGGCACGATAATTCCAAGTCGCGTTTACACGTGTTGTATATCGCGATTACGTATCATCTTAACCTCTCCGCGTCTCTCGTTACGCGCTGCGAGATTCACGAAGGATTTTCTTCGGGATCGGAAATGTTGAATGTTTTTTACTGCAAATAAATTGGATAATTAAAAATCCTTCGTAGATCCTGTTGACCCGGACAAAAAGTTCAATAAAAGTTCCAATCGACGACGTTTAATTATTGGCTGTCGAGTCTAGCAAAGAAACAATAATTGGCGTTGCTTAGTAACAATGGCGATTAGAACTGAAGCCGCAAGTTCAGAGGGCAGGACCGTTCGAGCAGGTTGTTAAGAAAATGCACGAACTATGTATTTTCGTATCGAGAAAGGACATAAAGGTTTTAATAGTCGGAATAAAAAGTAAAGGAGAGAAAGAGATATGGAAAGTTGGTATAGGCGCGAATGATTCATCTCGGGTGGCGCCTTTGTGGGCTGGAAAAGAAGTAAAATCTCAAAGTCGCGGGGAACCTTGAAGAAAAAATGTGCTCGGGCCTTTAAACGCCGTAAATCATGATTAACTTTTAGTAAGATAGCAAGAGCGTTTAGAGGTTTCGTATTTTTCAACTCGGTTAATCGAAATGAGGGTTTGAGGCACGTTTCGGACTCTCGTCTCGTTTTTCTTGTGTATAAACTTTGATTTGCTTCTTCGAACGGTCACCAAAACGAGATTAGTGTATACGAATCCATGAAATATATTCAGGGTCACGGAGTACATCGCGAGCTTCCCGAACACACATACACACATCTTTGATGAAATTTATATAGTGGTTGGACATAACAATTTCTTGGGATACATTTTAGTGGCATTAAAACGTTTGCGTCATTCAGTTCCGCTAAGTAAAAATAATATTTAAAATGGAATTAAAAGATCTGTCGATATTTGAGCTATTAATAGTGAAGGCAGCAGGATACTCGAGCAATCGTTGCGAGTTGAACTACAGCCGGCGTAGGAGTTTGCGAAGCGCTACACACTGTATGGCGCGCGTAGAAGGAAGAAGGACGGGCGGGTAGAGGGGCGCGGCGCGGCGCGGCGGGGAGGGGCAGGCACTGGCAGGGCAAAGGCATACGGGAGAGGGAGGGGGTAACGGTCTCGCCGAGTGCGCTGGCCGCTGCTGCTTGGCGATGCTGCTGCGGTAGTCGGTGCGTGCACGCGTCCGTGCGAACATCTAGCGTATTTTTGTCTTTCATTTTGTACTCGCCAACGATCGAACTAATGATCGAAATTTTGTGCACTCGTTAATCCTCCCAATTCCGTTTTTCTTTTCCAAACAAACAACAACAAACATCGATCCTTTGTTACGCTTTTTGTCCTGTGAAATCCAAGTGCTTCTCGGTTCAATATGATTTTCGATATTTGCATTTTTCGTGAGGTGCTGTAGACGAGACCGTCTCGATTTTTTTTATGTTTCACCGTCAGACACCAACTGTTTCTACTCCTTGCATCTTCTTCTTTTGACAGATCGCGACAATTCCGACAGGTAATCTACTTCATTGTTTTTTTCTCATGATTAGTCGATCCATTTTGCACATTATTTCGTAATAATTTTGCTATTTTTTTGTTTTTTATTTAATATATTTAAATTCATTGTAATTTATTAACGTATTCTAGATTTTTTATACGAGTATATAGAGATAGGGTTCTGTACATATATTTTTCATCATGAATAAAGATTCGTGTGTACTGTCCTGTGAACCGCTACATAGAGGAGCCTTTGTGTGCTCGAGCGTACTTGTCACTTCGTATAAAAGCCAAACCAAACGATCCATTAATAATTGTTAAAAAAAGCAAATAGCCAGTATAAGGAAGTGATTTCGCACGTCGAGAAACCCCCACGGGATTTCAACTTTTTTATTTTTCATACAACTTTCGCCTGTCTAATGAAATCTCAACAAGAATTATTCTTTTAACCTACAAATCACTAGTTTCAATGACGTTGACGTTTGCATCGTTGCAATGCAACGAAATTCATTTCTTCCTTCGCCAAAGACCATTATTTATATTTACAATTCAATTATTATGATAAATCGATCGGTTTTTCGGTCCAGAAAAATATATCGACTCGAAAAATTTACATCATTTCGAGAATTAAACAAATTATTAATAAAAGTCAATATTTTTCTCGATGTTCAAGTTCGCAACGTTGGAATGCAACAAAATTCTGTTTTTTCCTTCATTAGATCTCAGGATTCTCATTAAATATTTCTTCAGGAGAATGAAACGATATTTTTTGTGGATCCAAAGAGAAAACTGGCACGAAAATGGTCATGGTTTTTGAAATTTAACACAAAATTCATACAACAAGTATTTTTCGTTGCATTCCATCGTTGCAAACTTCAGGATCATCGATTATCGATCCTCTAAATGGTTATTCGTGGTGTTTGAGGTTTACGGGGCTTCGGAAATGATGGAACCCATGAACGGTGACATTAATCGTGTTTGCTGATTCCATTACGAAGCTCCTTGCCGGAGGACAATAAATATAGATATATTTTAGATGCGTTTCTTGATGCTGAGGTGTACTCGCTCGCTCGAAATATTCTCACGCTTTTCGCACCTCGGGATTACATGATGCCGAAGTTTGCAACGTTGGAATGCAACGAAAAATATTTATTTTTATTAATAATTCGTTTTATTTTTTCTGGGGTCAAAAACCGATTATTTTTCCATCGCAATTGAATTCTGAATATAGATGCTTCACGAATTCAATGTCACGACACTGAAGTTTGCATCGTTGGAAAAAAAAAAAAAACAAAAAAATTATTTTTCAATCATTATTTTCATAGTTAATTAACTTTTTCCAGTTTTTTTTTGGAAAATTCATTTTTTGAATGGCAAAAAAGTGAGCTCCACCATTTTTGACAAATACTTTCGCGAAAATTTGGCTCTCCGCTCGAAAGAACAATGAGTTGTCGTTGCGTTTCATCGGCCTGACCTTCAACATCGTTCAAGGTTATAGGATTATGTATTTTTTCTTCGATTCTTTCGTCGATTCGTTTTGGAAATTTTTTCGACATTTCGCACCGCGTATCCGAGCTCCGATTGTGTTTATTTTAGTGTGTGAGATACTTTCAATATTTTCTCACGCTTTTCGCACCCGGCAAATAAAATAACGCATATGTCGTTAACATTCTTTCTCCTGATTCTCGACGCTTCGATCGTCTTCATATTTTTCAACGTTTCGCCAAGTTTTTCAACGGAGTTTATTGACGCTCGCGCGTCTGAGACTCTCAAGACTTTTTCCTACGGCTATTTAACAGGTGCCAATTGAATTACGCGCGTGCTGCCATGTAAACATTTTTATTTCGAAATTCGATCCACCGACTTTTGGATTTCGACGATGATTTCTTCCAACTCGCTCCCAATATTTTCTCACGCTTACCAAAGGTGCGAAATTATTATTGCGCCCTATGGCGTTGGCATTTTTTAGGCTTTTACTATCTCGGTTCCATTTCTTAGGCTCACGTCCCCGTCCAATGCCTCTCACACTTTATCCACATTCTCCGGCTCACGTGGCCGACGAAAAATCTCCTCATTAATTCGGCAAAAAATCTGCTACACGAAAATTCATATTTTTTTCCAAATTCGATAATCTTTTCTGTGGCTTCGTTCTACGATTAATCAAATTCATGTTTCCATATAAAATTGATCGAACACGTTAATCCTGGGTGCTCTGAAATTTGGGAATTCCTGATTTATTGTTCCTTCGGTTTTTCCAGCAGAAACGATGGGACGAGAAAATTTTTTAACAACTCGGTTCAAGGAAAAATTCGTTTTTCTATTAATTTTCGTATTTTTTTTGTTGTTTTTTCAGTTTTTAAAATTCTGAGAATTTTTGTATCGATTTATATCATGATTCTGAAATTCGCAACGTTGGAATGCAACGAGAAATATTGATTTTTATTAACAATTTGTTCAATTTTTAAAATGATCCGAATTTTTCGAGTCGATATTTTTTTTTTTGGGCGGAAAAGCAATCGCTTTAAAATCGTTATTCAATGCTCAACATAAATAATGGACTTGGGCATAAAAAAATACGAATTTCGTTGCATTCCAACGATGAAAACTTTAAGGTCATGGGAAAATTGATGCAACACGCGTTAAAAATATAAATTGTTCAATTCCCTAGCCCATGAGGATAGAAAATCTGAAAAATAAAATGTCCAACGGCAAACGGGCGAAAGATCGAAAGAAAGAAACGAATTTTCACTGTCCCCTTGCATTTTTTCGTGTAAATACAAAAATAATATCGTTCCCTCGACAAATGATTTTCGAAATTTGCCATATTTTTTCTTTGGATTCTAAAAAAAAAGATCTTTTCATTGTCCTGGCTGATTATTGAATAAGGATCATGAACGCTGCTCAACAAAAAAACGAATTTCGTTTCATTTTGACGATGCAAACTTGATCGATCGATCTGAGGTCGTGAAAAATTTGCATTTTAATAAAACGAGTAAAAAATCTAAATGATCGATGTAGCCGATTTTTTCAATAACTAAAAACACACTGTGTGTTGATAAAATTTTGAGGTTTTTATTAAAATTTTGATATTTATTGTAAAAAGTGAGAATGAACATAAAAGGCGTCTGGTTAGGATTAAAGAAACGATAATGGTCTGTTTGGAGCGCCGGTTCAAGAACACCCGAGAAAAGTTGGAGTGCATCACTCATGATAAAGATGAATACGCGTTACGCGTTCGATTCCTCACTTTGTTACGTATCTCAGTAAGTTATCTCCACAGATATGACCTCAAGTTTATGCAGCATATTCAAGTGTCCCGTTTATGTAAATATTTAATAATTGCATGTCAAAAGAGAGGGGGAAGTGATGAACGAAAAAAAAAAAAAAAAAAATCGAAAGCAATGCCAGATCGAGAGAGTATCTTGCTCGCTAAATGATCCAACCCAGGCATCGGTTCGTTATTGTAATTTATTGCTTCTCGATATATAATAACGAATCCAGGAACACGCGATTCTTTAACAAACATTGAGTATTTTTCATGAAATTAAATTATTCATTTCGATCGAATTTTTCATTGAATTATCCATTTTCATCGAATTTTTCATTCAATTATTGATTTTTATCGAATTTCTGAGTGAGTCATTAATTTTTATCGAATTTTCAGTTTAATTATCAATTTTTATCAACATTCCAATTAAATTAGTAATTTTTATCGAATTTTCAATTGAATCAGTAATTTTTAACTTGTTTTTTAATTTTTTTAAATTTTCTATTTATATATATAGCAGGTTCATTGATTTCCATCGTTTTCCTTCGAAATACTCAAGTACTCAGGAATTCATGTTTTTATCTCGAAAGGGAAATTATTCAAATTCTACGAAATCTAATGAATGGTATAAAATTGAAAGGATCGTATAAGATTAAAATAATGAATCGCACTAAACGTGTCGGGATAATTCACATAACACGTTAAATCTAGAGATTCGATGAAATTTTGAGAAAAAAACGTGTGGTCGATTAATGTCAGCAAATAATATAAATAATTATCATGAAATAAACGAAAATGAGATTTTTTATATGATCCGAGTCGAAGTTTTGCAGAATTTTGTTTCATTTTAGTGAACGACGACGACCTACTTTTATTGGGCTTAGTCGAGAAACTCGTTTAGCAGCTACATTTCGTTTTATATATTAAATTCAACGTGGTCGTAGACCCGACTATTTTTCATGTCATCAAACATTTTTTCGGCGAATTCTAAAGGATTATCTAATTTTTAAACATTTTTTCTTGAGCCCTCATCCTCTCGCAATGTTTTGGAGACACGGTATCCTTGATTAACGACATCCGAATCATGAGCATTGTTACAACGTGCAGGAGAACCGGTTGACATCAGTTTCTCACCAAAAAAGGCACAGGCTCTTCGCTATTAAAAAAAAAAACAAAAATTCGATCCAATTTTTTTACTAATATTTACGATGTTGAAATTTACATCGTTGGAATGCAACGAAATTCTGTTTTTTCTTGATTTCTATTCGATTTTTGGTCAGGACTGTAAAACAATTTTTATTAAGGATCGAAAAAGAAAATCGATAGGAAAATTGTCATGGTTTTTGAAATTTAACAAACAATTAATAGAAAAACGTATTTTTCGTTGGACCTCGACGTTGCAAACTTCAGTCTCGTTGAAATTTTTCATTAATTTTTATTTCATTTTAATTTGTAGACTAAAATGTTGACTCGATAGCTCATGAGGCAAAATTTCATCTTCTAATGTGGCTCAGAGCCTCACCTGCATCCTGTCGATTCGAATAAAAAACGTTGCTCCAATTTTTCTTTACACTCGATCTCCTTTTCTCGAGTTACCATCGACTCGAGCAACTTGACTCTCCAAATTCCTTGACAATTTTTACAACGACAACAAATACGACTCATCGCTTTTTTCTTTTTTTTTGTTTCTTCTTCATAGAACCAGGACAATTAATTAGGCCGTGTGTCGGTTGGCTCTTGAAATGCGTCGCTAGTGTAGTCTCCGATGCATAGTCTCTCGCATAGAATTCCTTCAGCCACCACGCCTCGATACAGGGTGTCCCATTACAAAAGATTCAATCATCCGATCCTAACACTCTTGAGCTAAACTCCCAGATCGTAGACTTTGGTGCATGCTTTTCTATTTATTTATTTGATTTTTCTCTATTTCATTTATTTATTTGATTTTTTATTATTTCATTTATTTATTTGATTTTTTATTATTTTTATTTATTTATTTGATTCTAACACTCGTGAGCAAAACTCCCAGATCGCAGACTTTGGTGCACGCTTTTTTATTTATTTATTCGATTTTTTATTATTTTATTTATTTATTTTATTTTTAAAAATTTTTTTCTGGAAAATTAACTCTGGTAGCTATGCTCCGGGTCATATTGACCACACAGGAAAATAACTCTGTTTTCTATGGCTTCGGGTCAATTTGACCCGAAATCCATATTTCATGAAAATATTCGGTTGCTGAAAAGAATACAAAATTGCTGGAATTTGGTGAGGAATATAATCCAAGTATTGCGTAATAACATTAGACTCTGTTTTTTGTTTTCCAGGCAAACGAACTGCTGGGACTCACAGTGTGTCGATGATCATTCAACACAATGTCACTGAGGACTCACCGCAGACAGTGAAAATGAAATAATGTAGAAAAATAACAAAAACAATTAGTTTCCATTAGTAAATTCGAGAAAAAAGTGAATATTTATAAAATTGAATATTAGTAAATTGAAAAAAAGAAGAAAAAAATCGTGAATTTTGCTTCGAGAAAAAAGTCGTAAATGATCAGCAACCGGAAGTATTGCATTAGAATAAATTCAATGCCGAATATAAACGTTTATATAGCTCGATCGATCAACTCGATTTTTTGATCCCACGAGTATCCGGGCTATGGCACTTCCTGCTCGACGTATTATCCGTAATAGAGTTTTCGGTTATTTATTCATCATAACGAATGCACAACCGTAGATGAAAAAAGTCTTGGCGTAATATGCGATAAACGATCTGCTATGCCGTTCTTTTCGAGACGTCAAGCTTCAACCACAGCCGTTCTTGGTGTTGTACTTTTCGTTATAGTACTCATTGTTTTTTCAACAAGTATGAGCACATTTAGCTCTACTCAGAAGAGCCAACATTTTCAGCCAACCAACACTAAAATTTTAACCGTTTCTCATGACCTTGGCTATTACAATAATCAGTGGATTCACGATGGCATTACTCTTCCATATAAACCATCGATTCAATCAACCACCAAGCAATATAGAGGTAAGAAAACTTTCAACTATTCTCACATTTATTTTATTGACGATTTTTTCATCTTTTCATTCTTTTATTTATCGTTTATTTTTTTCAATTTTTTAATTATCGTTTGATTTTTTAATTTTCTCAGGGTTTAATTTATTTATTTGTCGTTCAATTTTTGAATTTCTGAATTTATCATTCAATTTTCTAATTTATTGTTTTATTTTTTCATCTCATAATTTTTTCGTTTGATTCTTTAATTTTTCAAATTTTTTCATTTGATTTTTTCAATTTTTTCATTCAACGTTTTATTTTTAAATTTTTTTTATTTATTGCTTAATTCTTCGAATGATTCCAATTTTTTGAGTCTATGATTATTTTTTCTGGGGGCAAAAACCGATCGTTTTATCATGACAATTGGATAATGAATATAATAAACAATGCTTGGCAAAGAAAAAAAAGAATTTCGTTGCATTCCAACAATGGAAACTTGAACGTCATGAAAGTTTATTCCAATAGCCGCTAGACTCGATATACACACTGACTGAGAGAGCCAAGGTCACATTCGAATGCAATGTCTTTTATTTCGATTCAACACTGTCCATTATGGTTCCGCGTTCTTTGTCGATACACCAAGTGGTCGATCATGGCCAAAAATAATTTAAAAATTGCCAAAGAATAGCCTGTTCCATTTTGTGCACGAAATGCTTTTTTTTCATCGTACTGGAGTTTGCAAAGTTTCCGATGCTACAAAGAATACTCGTTCTATTAATTTTTTGTTGAATTTCAAAAACCATGACAATTTTCGGGCTGATTCTCTCTTTGGATTCTCAAAAAATATCGTTTCATTCTCCTGACTAAATATTTTATACAAATATTGAGATCTGCTTGAAAAAATAAACAATTATTTTAATTTTTTCAAATTATTTTAATTATTTTATTTTATTTGTTTAAAAAAATACAAAAAAATGACTCAATTCGTTTGATAAAAAATATTTATTTCAAATGAAGAATTCGCGTTGAAAAAATAAAAGTTTCTGTTGAGAAAAATCTGGTGGATTCTCGTCGTAGAAATTGCTACGTCATCGAATAAAATAAAATGCGAAATCTCGAGTGCCTTGGAACTCGAAGAATCGTGAATTGAAAACAGTCGTTACTCGAACGTGAAAAATGTCCATTTGACACCTGCGAGCCAAGGATCCAAGCACAGAAATGGAAGATCCTAACAAAACATGAGCTCAAAGGCGTGCACGATATTCGTATTGGGTTTCTTGCCATCCCTTGTGCCTTTTCCAGCAGCTACGATCGAGGCCTTATTCGTTTGCGAAATAACAAGCCGATTGCAACTCCACACCATACATTTAATGCCCGATCTGACATTATCGCTTTATCGGCGTCTCGTGTATCAGTTTCAGCGTTGCCTGACATCACACCAGCACAAAATGGAATCGGAGATACAACCGATTCCCTACGAAATAAAAATGACAACTTTTCAGCTGACGAACGCGATGTCGAATATGTGACGCCCTTAAAAATCAGCGAAAACCAATACGAAGATCCTTGTAAGTGAAAATTTCATCATCACCATTATTCTCTTTTTTATTCAAATGAAAAATTCAAAAATTTACTATTTTTTTCACTTTTTTACACTTCGTAGACACACATGGGTCCGGCCAGCCCATTCACTTATTAAAAATAATGAAAAACGTATTAAATGATGAATAAATAAATAATTATCATTATTAAGTAAACAACGGTTAAAAAGTTAATAAAAATATAACAATTAATCTATTCTCGGTAGACACACATGGGTCTGGGAGACCCAGTCAGCGAATTTCTCGTTTTTCTTATCGATCACGATTTAATAAAAGTAATAAAAATGCATTTTTATCCATCGTCCGGTGCAGGTTTTTTTTCCGTTGATCCAAAACAAGTTTCCTGAATCTTTTTCCATTTTTCAAACGAGTCCAAGAACAGTTAAAATCGGTAGGGTCCCCCAGACCCAGGTGTGTCTACGGAGGGGTAATAAAAATTATAATAGATAATGAATAATACGACGAAGAAATTTCTGAAAATATTTCCAACTAAAAAAATTGAGACTTCGATGGAAAAAAAATAAAAATTGGGCCAGATTTTTTTGAAACGAAATTGAATAAATGAATTTTTGGAGTTCATTGTCTCTTTGAAAAATAAAAATATCTCGGTCGTGCGAAAAAGCCTGACTCTTGCTAAAAATATTCCCACGTAGATTAATAAACGTATCAGTTATTTTTTTGTCTTTCACACGAGTAGTTTTTATTACAGCAGATGGGCTGTCTATGGCTAAAAGGCACCATAGTGGCCACTTTAGACAGCCTACTGCGATCGTTTGGGATCCGCATCCGCAATACGAGTTCACCGCGTTCGGCCGAATATTCCGTTTAAGATTGGCTCACGATTCCAGCTTCATATCTCCAGATGTTAAGGTGAATCATGCTTTATGCTCTCCCATCAATTATCATTTTTCTTGAGACTCCGAACCGTCAAGATGAACATTATTTATTGTCAACATTAATCGACTAATTTTTTTTTTTTTTTTTTTAGATCACTCACGTTAAAATTAACGAGACGATTAGAGATCATCCGAATCATCAGTTGGGCTGTTTTTACAGTGGCTACGTTGACGGAGATCCCACGTCAGACGTTTCTGTCAGCTTGTGCGATGGCATGGTGAGAAAAAACATTTTCACGTTTGGAGCATTTAAAAAAAAATTTTAACAGAATTTAACATGATCCTGGAGTTTAAAACGTTCGGGCTCAACGAAAAATACGATTTTCTATTAATTGTTCGTTGAATTTCGAAAATCATGACAATTTTTCTAACAGTTTTCTTTTTCGATCTTAAAAAAATGGGATTTCATCGTCCTGAACGAATATTTGATAAGAATCATGAGCTCTGCTCAAGATAAAACAAAATTTCCTTGCATTTCGACCATGCAAACTTAAACATCGTGAATTTAACTTATTATTTTCTTTTTTTTTTGCTTTACTTTTCGATCTCAACTGAGTTGGCAATATGACGATGTCATTGCTCGAAGATTGCTCGTACTAATTGGCCGAAACGACTTTTAAAGTGACGTTGAACTTTGCATCTTCCTAACCCAAAGCAATTCTCTTTCTCGTACTTTAATAAAGGCTAATATTTATGTGCACCATTTCGCTTGAATAATTATTCAATCTTTTGTCTTCGATCCTCGGAATTAAACCGAAACTTAAACTTTTTTAAAGAAAAAATAAATAAAAACATCATTTTATCTTCGTTCGAGCCAGACTCGCGAAATAATTGAAAATTGAACATAAAAACCGCTAACCACGTGTTACAATGTGCTAAATCACATTTGAGAAAAATAATTTAAAAAATTGAGAAATTAAAAAAAAATTACACAAAAAGTATCAATAAAAATTGATGATTTGTTTAATTTTCTAAACGATCCTAATTTTTCACAATTAAATTCTAAATATAAATAATGAGCTCTGGCAAAGAAAAAAACGAATTTCGTGCATTCCAACGATGCAAACTTCAACGTCATCGACGTCTTTGAGACTAAAAATTGAAAAGAATGAAAAAATTGAGGAAAAAAAAAGCAAAAAATCAATCAGTGCTCCTGGGAGTGCTCGAAGGGTCGTTCAATGCTTTTATGACTTTACAGACAGGCCACGTGAGGACGTCGAATGGTAGTTACATAATAAATCCCACAAAGCATTGGACCGCCAACGCCGAGGGTATTCTCGAGCACATTTTCTACCGGGAACTCAAGACTCAGTCCAACGTTAGTAATTCAACGGGTCCTGCACCTCAGACCGACACTCACGATTGCGGAGTCATCGGTAAAAAAGCAAACGAGCTCATTTTTTTTTTTTTTTTAATTAAAAACAAAAAAAAATCGCGAAATTTTAATTTTCTTCAAATTTGCGCTCAAGTTTCCCTTTTTTTTTTGTTTTTTTTTTCTTTCTCCTGTAGATTACGACGTCGATGAAGCGCCTACCGCAATGCTCGACAATAACTCGTCGGAAGACACGTACGTGGGCGATAGACATCGGGACCGGAGATCCTCGACGGCCAATGTCTATTGGGGACACTCCCTGCAAAGAGAAATCAATCAGAGTCGCTTGAGACATTATTCCGAGCGTAATGATCATCGACTCAATTCTATCAATGGTAAAGCCAACCAGAGGTTAGTTTCCAGCTCAGGTAACAACGTTGAATAACTCCGAACAACTAACTTTAACATTACAAAGCCTCAGCAGCCGTTTCTCTCGATCTCGTTGACTCTCGATCGATATATTTGCTTACACGATACTCGGTTTCATTTTCTTTATTAATATCCAACGATTTTCAAGTTTGCATCCCCGAATCGCAACAAAAACTCGCCGTTTTATCGTCAACGGCGTAATTTGATCAATTAATTTGTCAGAAAAATTTCAACGAGGCAATTAATCATCGAAATAATTAATGAAAAAAAAAACTATTTTTTTTTCTTAAAAATACATTCATATTTGCATATTGGGTCAATCTGACCCAAGGCGTTTTTCAAATCATTCCCGCCCTCTTTTGTTTTTTGTTTTTTTTTCTGCGTAAACACTTTTTATGGAAAAAAATTTATTTTTTGACCAAATTTTTTTCGGGTCAATAGGACCCAGAATCGAAAGAGATTTAGTTTCTTTTATAAAATCCAATGGCGATCCCTTAAAAAATTTGAAATCATTTTTTCCGGTAAAAATGCAATTTTTTGTTCGTTTTTTCTTTTTTTATTTTTTATTTTTCCATTCAGTTCATGAGGAAAACGTAAATTGAATACAAAAATATTGGTTGCCATTAAAACCGAAAGAATCAGTGGCGGAAAAATGTTGGGGTCTGTAGGACCCAGTGTGTACTCGAAGGGTCAACGATGCAAACTTGAGTATCGTTTCATATCCATTCTCCGTATGTCCAGATCTGTCTAAACCGATGAATTAACTCTCTCTCAGCAATAAAAGGATCTGCCAAGTGTATCGACGCAGCAAGTGTGTTGGTTGACACAGACACACGCGCGATGCTTCCTTTTTGGCATGCACTAACATTCGCCCGCCTGAATTGCCTAACAACGACGATAGCGCCAGGCTTCGCTCTCTCAACCGGAGGACTTATTGTTGACATGTTATCGCATGTCCATTAGGTACATTTTACCTTTGTCTTCTAACTCTCAACCTGCCCCATCGTCCTGACGCTTTTTTTATTTAATCCTGGAACCGGATAAATGTGGGAAATAATAAATAACCAATCAGCATGAGTCTAATCGATGGGATTTATCTCGCAAATCCGCAACGCAGCGGTTTCACTTTTTGAGGTCTTCTTTTTCTTATTTATTTATCAGAAAATATTCGCCACCCGGAAATAAAACTCAAGGCGATCCATCGCCCGGGGAAACAATAATATCAATCATTACTACGCTATCGTAATTGCCATGAGCCTGAAGTTTGCATCGAGGCAATGCCACGAAATGAAAAAAAAAAATTAAAAATGATTCGTCACTTTTTTTTCGAATTTTCTTTCCGTAATTCGCCTCTTGCCTTTTTTGGAACTTACGAATGGATTCGTTGAATTAAAAAGGGACGAATCTTTTTTTTATCAAGTCATTTTCATTTTTCGCCCAATTTTTTATAATTTATTATTATTATTATGTTGAAATCTCTCGGAGGGACGATGTCATCGTAATTTTTGATATTACATTCTCGTCGTGCAGTTCGACAGTCGGTTATGATGCTGCCGGACCTGATACTTTCCAAGATTATCGAGTTTTCGATGATTCTTAAAAGTCTCGATTGCTTCCCGAGAAAAATGTGAATCTGCTTTCCAACTGTGACCTTGACATTTACACGAAACCTGACGAACCGATGGGTCATTTTAATAAAATGA
Source organism: Campopleginae sp. 14b (assembly GCA_030522525.1). Classification (NCBI taxonomy): domain Eukaryota; kingdom Metazoa; phylum Arthropoda; class Insecta; order Hymenoptera; family Ichneumonidae; species Campopleginae sp. 14b. The sequence continues at coordinate 28,760 of JAPYYS010000567.1, read as the reverse complement.
TACATCGTGCTTTGTGTTTTATATGAATTTTGGTTTTTTCTCTATAGGCATAATTATTGGAAAAAGATTGACAATACGAGATTCAACAAATTTAACGATGGCGAAGATCCCTTATCGAACTGGCGACAACGACGAGCTCTCCCCCATGAATACTTTGTCGAAATCATGGTCGTCGCTGATGCCAAAATGATCGAATACCATGGGCGTGATCTTGTTTCATACATTTTAGTCCTCATGAGCACTGTGGGTATTTTTATTTTATCTTTGCTCTCCTCGTCTTATCTGATGTATTTTTTTTTATACATCACTCTCTCCTGCAGAAATACATTTCATCGCTTCTCACTTAATAAAAAATTGACCAAAGCGATTTCAATGAAATTTCCACACAAATAAAGCTCAGGAATTTTAATAAACATTTTTCACGAAATTCACCATAAAAAATAAAACTTTCTGTCACTTATTTGACCTCGAAAATCAAACAGTTATGGAAAAATGTAAATAAATGCCAAATATAACGAGTCCTCACATTTGCATCGAGGATTTTTCACGATTCATAGAAAAGACACACATGGGTCTGGAGCGTCCTTCCGTTTTTCACTGTATTCGGGGTCGTTGAGAAAATCGGAAAAAATTCAGGAAAGTGATTTTGGATCAATAGAAAAAAAACCTGCTCTCGGTGATGAATAAAAATTAATTTTTCATTATTTTTATTGAATCGTAATCGATAGGAAAAACGGGAAGTTGACGCAATTCGCTCAATGGGTCTCCCAGACCCATGTGTGTCTACCGAGGATCAATTGAACGGTTTTTTTTTCTTTTTTCGTTCGATTAATCGATAGAGGGTAAGGTCTCGTTAAAAAAATTGTGAAAAAATCGAGGAAAGCAGGTTTGGTTCTCCAGAAAAGAGCCTGCTCTCGGTAATGGATAAAAAAAATCATTTTTGGGTCCCACAGACCCATGTGTGTCTACCGAGGGCTAAAAAAAAAAGATTTCAAAGTTTGTTGATTATCGTTTTTCTTGGCTCAGGTCTATCGAATCTATAAAGATCCTTCGATCGGAAATCCAATTAGTATCGCCGTTATGAAGATTGCTTCGGTCGAACAAACTTTCGGAATGCGTTACACGCACAACAACGGAATATCCGCTTCAGAGATGCTTAGGAAATTTTGCAAGTGGCAAAAATTGAACAATCCTAATGAACCTTCCAGCGAACACCATGACGTGGCTCTACTCTTGACCAGGTTCGTGGCCAACACTTTCCAGCTCATAAATCTCTTCATCTCATTTTCTATTTATTTATTTATTTTTTTCATTTTTATTCAGAGAAAATTTGTGTCAAGATCCTCGACAAAATCGCTGCGAAACTCTCGGCTTGGCTGAGCTCGGCCGAATGTGCTCCCCGGGATCGTCTTGTGCCATTGCCCAAGACAATGGCCTCGCAACTGCCTTTACTATCGCTCACGAAATAGGCCACGTGTGAGTTTCCTTTTGCTCAATCGAAATCAATTCCCATCATTATGGGAAAAAAAACACACAAAATAATCATAAAAATTATTAACAATAATAACAATTATTATAATTATCATTGATTATTGTTAAGAATAATAAAAATATTCAATCAATTGAAAAAATATTTTTATCATTAATAATTATGAATAATCATTATTATTATTTCATTATTATTCGGTTCATAACTTGTTTTATATTTTTTAACTTTTATTGATTAATAATTTTTTTAATTAAATATTTAACTGTTAATAATTATCATATTATTTTTTTATTTATTTTTTTATTCAAAATTTTATTTATTATTCTATTAATTATTATTTAATTAATTATTATCATGGGGAAAAAAAACGAATGACATCGCTGAGTTTTTTTCAGAAAGTTCGAAAATCCTTTTTTTGCATTTTTTTAGATTGAACATGCCTCACGACGACGATGTCAAGTGCGCGAAATTTAAAATCGACGCTGACGTTCATAACTTCATGACCCGGAGACTGGACAATAATACCTTTCGATGGGAATGGTCCAAATGCTCTCGTCATTACTTGACCGAATATTTAGAGTGAGCGATAATTTTTTTTTTCTTTTCTTATTGTGATTTTTGAAACTTGACGACTCAAGGAACTCCGGACTACAATGCACACCATGTGCTGCTTCTTTTTAGAAATGCCAACTGTCTATTGGACGAACCGAGCAGCATTACTTCACCAACGGATCCACAACGATTGCCTGGCGAAGAATATTCGGGAAACAAACAGTGCGAACTGGCTTTTGGTCGGGGATCGAAAATTTGTCCCATGAAATCTGCAGATGGTAAGTATTGCAGTTGAGCGAGTATGAAAAAGTTAAAAATCGTTCCGGAATCCTTGGAATTTTATTATTTTTATCGATTTTATTGTTTCAACAATTTGGCAACGAATAAATCTCGAAAAAATTATCTCCTCCATTTCATTGTTTTAATCGGCGCTGAATAAATTTCGAAAATATTATTTTTCTCGATTTTATTGTCTAAACAATTAGGCGCCGAATAAGCGTCGAAAAATCTATTTTCCTCGATTTTATTATTTAAACAATTGGCAACGGATGATTGTTGAAATTTTTGTTTTTCGATTTTATTGTTTAAACAATTTGGCGCTAAATGAATGTCGAATTTTTTTTTTTTTTTCGAGCCCGATACGTGTTGACCACTGACATTTATCTTTAACTCGTGCGTGTCGTTATTCGTCAGATAGCCTGCAAAAAACTTTGGTGCACGTCGGGGGTTTTGGGTCAACATCGATGTCGCACGCAAAACATGCCCTGGGCCGATGGCACTCCGTGCAGTGATGAAAATTCCGTTGAAAAATGGTGTCACCGTGGAGAATGCTCTTCCATAAGAAACCTCGAGCCGATCAACGGCCAATGGGGCGAATGGGGCCCTTATGGTCAATGCACCAGAACATGCGGCGGTGGAATACAAAAAAGATATCGCGAATGCAACGGACCTTCTCCACAAAATGGTGGAGATTATTGCATCGGCGAACGCGTTCATTATCGCAGCTGTCAAACCAAAGAATGTCCCTTAGACGCTCCGGATTTCAGGTGAAAAATTCTCAGCACTATTCACATTTTTTTACATTTTTTAATTTTTCTTTTCGGAATAATTCAATTTTTACCATTTTTTTATTTTTATTCAAGAGAGGAACAGTGCGCCAAATTCGACAATAATAATTTAAATATACCAGGACTTCCTACCGACATTCAATGGCACGCGAAATATACGAGACGTAAGTATCTGCTCCGTTATTAATCAAAACCCTCCGGAGACACACATGGGTCTGGGGGACCCAAAAATGATTTTTTTATCCATAACCGAGAGCAGGCTCTTTTCTGGAGATCCAAAACTGCTTTCCTCAGTTTTTTCCAATTTTTTTTAACGAGACCTTATCCTTTATCCATTAATCGAACGAAAAAAGAAAAAAAAAACCGTTTAATTGATCCTCGGTAGACACACATGGGTCTAGGGTCATGGGAAAACTTCTCGTTTTTCCTATCGATTACGATTCAATAAAAATAATGAAAAATTCATTTTTATCCATCACCGAGAGCAGGCTTTTTTTTTCTATTGATCCAAAACTACTTTCCCCAATTTTTTCCGATTTTTTCAACGACCTCGAGTACAGTAAAAAACGGTGGGACGCCCCAGACCCATGTGTGTCCAGGGACGATCAATATTTTCTCTCCTTATAACATAAAACTTTGATTTCCTATGAATCGTGAAAAATCCTTGATTCAAATGTCAGGACTCGTTATATTTGGCATTTATTTACATTTTTCCATAACTGCTTGATGTTCGAAGCCAAATAAGTGACGAGAAGTTTCATTTTCTATGGTAAATTTTCTAAAAAATGTTTACTAATATTCCTGAGCTATATTCCTCAAAAAAATTCATTGAAATCCCTTCAATGTTCAACGAGGTTTAACGAAGGCTCACCAAACATTACATTTCTTCGCGGTTTTCCTATTTTAACTTGAAACAGCCATGGTCTCTTTCAGTTCCTTTACTCTTTTCAGTTATTCCGGAAGATCGATGCAAGTTGTATTGTCAGGTCGAAAGCAACCAATACTATGAGCTTACGGACAAAGTAATCGACGGTACACCTTGCGGACCAGACACTTTCCACATTTGTGTTCATGGACACTGCAAACCAGCTGGATGTGATCACGTTCTTGATTCTACCGCTCAATTGGACACTTGCGGTGTTTGCGGTGGAGATAATTCCATGTGCCATAAAATAAGTGGATCACACAATTCCAGCGTTTATGGATACTCGAAAGTATTGAAAATTCCTGCCGGAAGTAGTAACATCGATATCAGGCAACACGGATGGAACGGATCACATAATGACAGCAATTATTTGGGTCAGTCTTTCGAAATTCATTCCCAAACATTTAACGGTTCGAGTGCATATGTCCTGAGAGTACATATTGGGTCAATCTGACCCGTGGTGTTTTTCACACGCTTGTTTTCCGCAAATATGTATTTTTTTCTGGCCGAAACGTTTTTTCTAGTAAATTATTGGCCTAAGTTGATTTTTTTGCGAAAAATTTAATACCAATCATCGATGGTTGGGGTCAAAATGACCCAGGATGTACTCGAAGCGTCAATTATAGCAAGTCTATCGTTTTTACGCAGGAAATACCGGAAGCAAGACTTAATTTTTCAGTAAATTCAATCGTGAATCGAACGGCCCGATATTTCTCTATTTTCTCGTTAACGTAGCGAGGTGAAGAAAAAAAATACATTTTCCGAACGTATTTAATTGAATTATGAAACAAAATGCACATTAAAATCTAAATCTCGAATTTTTCATCGCAATCTTCTGGAAAACGAGACGTGATTGAGGCAACGATTGACCTCGAAATGTATTTTTCCTCTATTTTTTGGAGTAAATTGTCCACATTTTGTGGTCTCAATTCGTTTTTTGACGAAAACAAAACTTTAATGACAAATAATCGGCAACTCAGAATTGTTCGGGTCAAATTGACCCGGCTTGCACTCACAGGATGAAACTCAAAGTTGACACCATTTTTGTGGACAATCTTCTTCAGTATTTATCAACGTTTACCTTTGTTTTTAGCCCTGCGGATCGGAGAGGAAGGGAAATATATATTGAATGGGAATTTCATGGTTATGCATCAAAAAGTAATAATACGATCTGGACTGACGATCGAGTACAGCGGGCCAGAAACTCCCGTCGAACGGCTGAATAGCTCTCGACCCATTAAGATCGATGTGTTCTTGGAGGTATCGAAGTCTTACGAAAAAACGTGAGAACTATTATTATTTTCGAGACTTTTGAATGGATGCATAATGTGATACTTGTTGTAGGTTTTGTCTGTAGGAAACGTTTATCCACCACAAATAACATACCAGTATACCGTGCCCAAGTATATTTTAAAAAATTACACATGGGTTCTTAAAGATTGGTCCAACTGTAATTATGCCTGTGACGGAAGTAAATATCGCAGGTCACAGTGTCAGAATATTGAGACTAAGGATTTTGTCTCTGACGACTATTGTCGACCCGAAGAAAAGCCTATGGAGGAAAGTCAGGCATGCAACACTTACTGCTCTCTAAAGTACGTCTATGTATTAACACTAATTCATTAACACTCGAACAACTCGACCCTTTATCTCATCAATGCCCGATTTTTTTTAATTTATTCAATTTTTTTTTTCATTTATTCGCTACTCTCGCTTTTTTGAGTAAGAAAACTTGTGAATTCTTTTCTTTCGTTGATAGGGGGCAGGCAGTACATTTTTCGTGTGCCCTCGACCCTCGAACGGTAACCTTTTTTTTACATATGTTCCGGTGACCCGGGGTCTGAATGACCCGAATGTTGAAAAATTCATATCTCCGATAAAATTGAACGAAATGAGTTCAACTTGGGCTCATTCTTCTCGTTCTTTAATGCAGAATCACGTGAGTCTCGGGCAACTTTGTTTAAAGTCGAAATATTAATAAAAAATTTGGTAAAACGATAAGAAAACTAGAAAACGAAGGGAGAAAGGGCGTGGGATGACCTCGGGTTACCGTTCTAGAGCTAAAAAAAGAATTTTCCATTCTTTTTCTTTGAAAATACATCCATAATGAACAAACCCACCGGATCATCGTTCGGTCCCTTGGAAATTGTCACAATCTGACAATGACCAGCCGAGCCAATTGTTTATAATGACAAATGAAAAAAAAAAAAAAATGAGAAATAAAAAAATTCAAATTAAATTAAAAAAAAATGTTGTTCCGGTGTCAAAATGTCTGGTAAATGAAAAATCGACTTTGTTTGTGTGTTTCGTTCAGGTGGGAGGTGACAGTACTTTCGGAATGTTCAAATAACTGTGGCCCGGGTAATCGCACGATTTCTAGTCAGTGTGTTCAGATTCTAAAGAGTGGGAGTGGAAAGCCACCACAACCTGTTGCGAATTATGCATGCATGCACATTAAACGCCCACCGAACTACGAGCCCTGTGTTGGTTCTTGCGACTCAACTTATTGGTCTTACGGCAAATGGACGACGTGCAGTGTTACATGTGGCGGGGGTATGCAATCGAGAACTGCAGCCTGCATTAATTCCTTTGACCAATCCGTCTCCGAGTCCAAGTGTCTTGCTAAGGAAAAAATAGTTCAACGTATGTGCGGACAAGAAACATGTCCAGAATGGAGCTTTGGGGAGTGGTCTCCGGTACGAATTGATTGCTTGCTCGAGGTTTATTGCAATTTACTGCTTTTCAGCGTTCTGGCATTAAATAAATCAAAAAAATATCGAGAAAAAAAAACAAAAAAATCAACATTTTTTCGTTGTCGCCATTTTTTTCGGCACATTTACATCAAATTCTCTTCATTACGAAATCATCGAGAGCGGCAAAATCCGGTGCCTTTTATCAAGAAAAATATTCAAGCCTCTCAATCAATGAATTTTTAGCATTGCCCCGAAAAATTCTCAAAAAAATGCTCAAATCTTTGTTCGAAAATATTATATTATATTTTCTGGTGAAACTTTCCGAAAGCTTCGCGTTATTACTAATTTTTCTAACCTTTTTATTATTTTTCATTTATTTAGTTATTTTTTTAGTATTTTTTAAAATCTATTTTTCTTCTATTTTTGAAATTTATTTTTTTACTTTTTTTTTTAAATTAATTTTGTTTCCTTCGATCGTTTCGAGTTTGAGTTTGCACACAAATTTAATCTCTTTCTGTTTCTGGCGCTGCAAATTTGTATGTGCGTGGATTTTTTGTTGTGTCTAAGTTGGAGAATAAAAATTGACCGTTCTTTGATTTGCTTGTAGTGCTCGGCCAGCTGTGGCCCTGGCAAACGGGGTCGACCGATATGGTGTCACGTCGAAAATCAAATAGTCTCTCCGAATCATTGCAGCACTCCCAAGCCCAACGAAACAGAAGCTTGCCAAAGTGGACCCTGTTATCACTGGGAAGTCGGCGAGTGGAAACCCGTGAGTTGGCCTTTTTATTCAGCAGCCCAGATATCGAGCAAGAATGCGCAGCAATATGCCTATAATATACTAATTGCATTGAGGAGGTTGGCTACACACAACAATTTGATGAGAATTTAATAAAATTTCGTGATAATATTCTTTAGCAACAAATACAATGACACACATTTTTTTCTATTTTCCGTCTGCATAGTTTTTGAATAATTTGAGTTTACAATATGCAAAAGATATATCTATATATATCGGAATCCTATGCTTTTGCATGTAAACTCTAGCGTTCAGTGACTCGAAAACTGTGTAGAAAAAAAAATGTTAAAAAATTTGTATATTCGTATTTAATACTAAAGAGTGTGCTCACGAAATTTCATAAAATTCTAATAATTTCGAATTTTCCTATGCTTGTTATATGGGATATTATTGTGTGTAGCCACACTCGTTAACAGAGACCATTAAAATGCTTTAAATATTGTTATAGTGTAATACTGACTGCGGACAAGGACGACAACACAGGCAAGTTCGTTGTAAATATCCTAATGGTGATTCTGCACCAGATGTCAAATGTTATTCCACTGAAAAGCCGAAACAGTCGAAAAAGTGTCATGGAACGACATGTGTCACCTCCACAATCATTGGTCGATCTCCTCAGTCATCCGATCGCAGCAAACGAAGATGGAGAGTCTCGAACTGGACTCCCGTACGTTCTTTCATTTACACACTATTTATAAATCGTCAAGATTGACGGCCGAGTCCACATTACGATCCTAGGCCGCAAGTCCAATTGAAATTTAATAATTTACTCCTTTTTCTTGTCTCAATTTTCCATCCAATTGGTTTTTTAATGATTCACCGCATTTTTAACTCATTTTTCGACTTCAAGCAAAATTACCCCAGGCTCACGTGATTCTGCATTGAAAAACGAAAAGAATGAGCCCAAGTTGGACTCTTTTCGTTCATTTTTACCGGAGATACGAATTTTTCAAAATTCGCGTCAATTATGACCCCAATATCTTTTTGTTTCTTTTCTTTTTTTAACATGATTGTAGACTCAACGAACAAATTGACATTTAATTGCTACATCTTCCATTGTCTCGCGATTAGAATTCATTGAGACGTAATGTGCGAATCTAATCGAGTCTCCTTGTTTACGAAATGGATTTTAAATAGAAGCAAAAAATTGCGATAAGATAACGAATGTAATTCTTTCCTCGTATTCGTGTCAAGCCCGAATCCATTAAAGTTGGAAATAATTGTTCCTTTCAATTGTCTTATTAGCGATCTATAATTGTTAAGAGGAAAAAAAAATGTTTTCACACATTTTAAGTGTTCGAGAGAATGTGGGGAAGGAATTCAGCAACGAGCCGTTACTTGTCATCGCGTTCATCGGCTCGGATGGGTCGATCCTCAGCCCACCGATGGATGCATGCCTGCGAATAGACCCAATGCCGTCAGAGCATGCAAAACACGAGAATGCAATGATAAATTCTATTGGTCGACCGGAAACTGGAGAAAGGTAAGTCGATTAATGCTCGTGTGAATTTCCATCATTGTTTCGTCGATCTAACTGCTTACTAATTCTTTAAATAACGTTCCTTCTCCCCCAAGTCCCATTGAATCAACGAGTCTCGATTGAACGACCTCATTTTTGCTTTTTCAGTGCAGCAGTCCCTGTGGAAAAAAAGGGCGACAGCTACGTCGATTATTCTGCCACGACATGACAGGCAGAAAACGACCTCGTAGCTACTGTCCACGTCATTTAGCACCCAAGCGAGAACGCAAGTGTAATCAGAGACGCTGCGGCCCTAAAACTTGCTTGGAAGCACAAAAACGCTTGAGACTCAGACACGACGGCGAATACACTTTGATCGTTGGAGGCAAAAGCATGAGAATTTATTGTCACAATATCGGAACCGACTCACCACGAGAGTATCTCACTTTACCGGCTGGCGAACGCAAAAACTACGCGGAAATTTACGACAAGAGGTAAATCCATCGGATCTTGGATTCGTTTCTCTTCTTTTTTAGCCTTCCAGTCCAAACTGGGTCGTTTTGACCCCAAACGTCTTCCGTCACCGATTGTTTGGATTCCAAACCGACAATTTACGACAAAAAAAAAACAAAAAATGACCTGAAAAACGCTTTGGGTCAGATTTACCCGATATACTCTTCTGAGAGGTGCAGGGAGATTCGGAGAGTCTGGAATATTGAACCAATAACTTTTGAAAGAGAACCCGAACCACGGGACCTCATAAAATTCTTGATTTTCAAAATATTTTGCGTAAAGATCGTGAATTTGGAATTTACAATTATTTAGTGTGTTGACTTTGATGTAATCGTGTTTTAGATTATTGAACCCAAATCAGTGTCCATACGAGGGGCAAAGGAACGAAAGCTGCGAGTGTGTAAGCGACGGAACAATGTCAGGATTGACAAACTTTAAGAGAGTCCGAATAAATCCGACGAAGCTGATGATCGTCGGTACGTAAAGGGAAACTGTAAACATTAAATTTGCCTGATCGATATTTTTTTGCATTCGAAAAGTTGATGGAAAATTGAACAAATTTTCAGCCGACGACTTCACGTTTTCTCGTACCAACGGAGCGAGGCGAGTAGAGTTTGGCAAAGCTGGTGATTGTTACAGTCGTGAGAATTGCCCTCAAGGTCGATTCAGTATCGATCTAACTGGAACAGCATTAAGCATAGCCTCCGAAGTTTCATGGAGCTCGAAAAAATCTAAAGCTATCATGGCCATCAACAAAATAGTGAGTCACATAATTATATATCCCTCCCTAGACACACTCGGGTTTGGCACGTCCTACCATTTTATTTACTGCACTCAGAATCGACAAAAATTCAGAAAAGTTATTTTGGATCTATAGACAAATAAAAATCAATTTTTCCTGCAAAAAATTCATTTTTCGAAAGAAAATTATTTTCAGGAAGCTTAATAAATATTTTTTACGAAATTGACAATAGAAAATGGAGCTTCTCGTCACCTATTTAGCCTCGAGAATCAAGCCGTTGTGGAAAAATGTAAATAAATGCCAAATATTGCGAGTCCTCACTTTTGCATCCAGGATTTTTCACGATTCATAGGAAATCAAAGTTTTTTGTTATAAGAAGAGAAAATATTGACCCTCCCTGAACACACATGGGTCTGGGGCGTCCTACCGTTTTTAACTGTGCTCGGAGTCGTTAAAACACTGGGCGACGGATAAAAATTAATTTTCATTATTTTTAATGAACGCCAATCGATAGAAATGCGAGGAATTCGCTGAATGAGTCCCCCAAACCCATGTGTGTCTACCGAGAATAAATGAATTGTTGTTTTTTTTTCTTTTTTCGTTCGATCGATCGAACAAGAATAAATTTGCATTTTCAGAACCACCAAAGAATCACTGGAAGATGTGGTGGATACTGCGGTTTCTGCATACCTAAGACTGGATTAAAATTGGACGTGCTTCCCCCATGACAAAGCCGAACGATGAATAATCGTTGAAATTATTTCATTTACTTAGTACGTACCGAAGACTAGTTATCAAAAAAATGTATCAGACTTTCCATAAAATAGTTTTTTTACATCGGATATCGAGGTGTTGCCGTGCGTGGGTTAGGCCAAATATTTATTATCCCGTCAGCACCATTTGCCATATTATTTTTGGGTTTTTTTTTCCACTCCCGAAATTGATCGTATTCGTCGAGCGTAAATCACGTTCATTATTTTTTTTTTTTTATAAATATTTATCTCGGTGTTCACCCAGCGATTAATCATGGATCCGAAAATATCGTCAGATACGCCCGATCGAACAAATCTCCATACGTTCATTCAACCGACACTTATTCCAGTCAATTTTTTACCAACCAACGTTAGTCATCTATTTTAATTCTACAAGCGAATCTTATTTTTAACCATTTTGTAAAAAGTCCGCCAGTTACGATTATCATTTCGATGTTTTACTTTGCTGTAGCACACTCTTCAATCGAGCAGCTTCTAAGTTTCTCAATACCGATGAAACTTTTTTCAATTATTAAGAAAATTGTATTTTTTATTCTACACATCAATACGCTTCGTTTATTGTTATATTTTTACTCACTCGATGTACTCTGTTTCTTGTCAAGAGACTCTTATCCAAGATATTGCTATTTTACAGGCTCAATACCTTATTTTCCTGCTCAATGTTTATCCATCCACATAATCCCAATAATCTACTATTTTCTGAATATTTAAACCTGGAACAGTAAACTGCTGAGCTCACGAATGACCACAATTTTGAAAAATTCATATCTCCGGTAAAAATCAACGAAAAGAGTTCAACTTGAGCTCATTCTTTTCGTTTTTGGATGCAGAATCACGTGCAGGAAACATGGCGTTGCAAACTGCAGCGTCATGTTTTTATGACGGTCCGTTAGGATGCTAGGTAACCGTGAAGCTAAAAATAATGACCAAAAGTCCAGATTTCCAGATCTTTCAGTTTCAGAAATCTTCAAGATGTTGGCAAAAAGCCTCAGCGAAAAGGAATTTCATGAAGGGACGGCCATTAGGAGAGAAGGGTGTTTGCAGTCGTAAAAATATAACTGACCCGGTAACCGTAGTAAAAATCTGTATAATATATATATAAAAAGAATACAAATGTTTTACAATTATTTGAAAGATGGATTGTTGGGCAAGAAGGGAGGGAGGAAGGGGGGGTTATAGTTACATGTTCGGTGCTGCCCAATCGAGTACTTTAATAGCTAATTCAAAACCAAGGAAACAGGCGGCGTTCGCTGGGAAAGCTCGCAACATTACGGGCACAACTCCTTTGTACAATGCGCGAGGACCTTCCTCCTTCATTAAATGAGAAAATACGTCTCTCACGCCGGTGTACGTTCCTTCAGGCGCTGCAAAACAATTAATATTTATTGCAACCATTCTTCGATAAATATCGATAAAAAACGAATTTCGAATTATTATTTATTAGTATTTATTATTATTATTTATTATTAGTTCGTGCTTCCTGAGAATTTCCAAATTTTCTTATTGACCGTGAATTTTTTAAGTTATTGACGAATTTTCCGAAGAAAATGATCGTCGATGGACAAAGCAGATGAATTTTTTTTGTAAATATGAAAGAAAGTGATAATTTTTTCCAAATTTCTGTCAACTTTCTCAAAGATTTGGGTTTTTCTCGAATTTTTTGTAATTTTTTTAATGACCTTGAAAATCTGGATTAGTAAAATGCAATTTGGGGAAATATTAGGCAGTCTGATGACGTTATTTATGTTACCAGTTTGGAGGCGACTCTTGAGAACGTCGGGCGGCATTCCTACGATCCAATTAGCTATTCCTGCACAACCGCCGGCCAAAATAGTCGACAGGAGACCTAATTTCTCGCCGTCCTTGGCCATCAGTCGTTGAAGATACTCGTAGGTCAAAAAATACATTCCACTTGCTGGCATATCTGAAATAAAACGAAATGCATTAAAAAAGCATCGATGCATTATCCATAGTAATGTTTCTTTTAATTTAAAACTCATTCTGATGTTCCTTATCGGGCTCAGATTAGATACAGTGCTTAAGACCATAATGATAATTAATAGACCTCCCCAAACTTACGTCCACCTTATCTCTCACGAGCTCGATAAGAATTGTCATAAAAATTTCACTCCCATTATCGGAAATTACAATTTTACGGAATTCAAGGCTCCCAACGAGTTTTTACCGATCGACGAAACTTATGCAATAATTTAATGCAATAACCGATTGACTTCTTTTCTAACGCTCCCACGTTTTCTTTTTTTTTTCATAGTTTTTTTTTTTTTTTTTTTTTTTTTAATTGTATTTTTTGAAAATCGAGATTTTGAAAAATTTATTTACCTCTGAGTAACGTCGCATACGTTCCTTTATAAATACTCCTCATGCCTCCGGTTCTGTACAATTGTTTAACGCAATCTACCGGCCCTTTGTACTTTGCTACAGCGTCGGCATGCTGGATTTGCAAAAGGCACTTTATTCTCTCTCCCGGAGCCATTATTACCGCCGACATTACTCCGCTGAATGCTCCTGCATAGAAAAGCTGCGCCGCCGTCAATTGCTCCTCTGGTGATTTTTGCTGCAACTTTTTTCCAAGCCCAAAACCAAAAAAACTCAACGCAAATATCGGCGCTACACCCGTCAGAGGCGCTCCCATACCTGCAAGTATATTACTCACATTTTTAACCCGATCCAAGCAGAAACTTTTATCGGTAAAGATTGAATTTTTCACAGTTACCGTGCCGCGATATAATTATTCAAAAAATATTTATTCTTCAACGTTTTATTTGAAAAGTTTTCCAAAAATGATGACTCTAGAACGATCCTCGTTATGAATTTATATGACCTTGAAGTTTGGATCATTAGAATGCAATGAAATTCCTTTTTTCTGGGCCAAAGCTCATTATTTATATTCAGAATAAAATTGCAAGCTGAAACGATCAGTTTTTGCCCCAAAAAACATATCGGCTCAAAAAATTGGCAATGATTTGGAAAATAAATATTTTTTGTTGCATTGCAATGCGGCAAACTTTGCGCATAAATTTATACATTTTTTCTTAGCAAGATTTTTATGTTTTATAAAATCTGAAGGAATTGACATTTTTCTTGGAAAACAGGAGCTCGAGGTTTTTTTTCTTGTTGATTTTTAAAGAGATTTGTATTTTCACACGAATTGATACTCTACTGACCTTTGTAGAGCCCTCGAAAACCTTCTTTAGCCACTGTTTTCTTGGCACAGTCCCAAGTTCCTTTATAGAGAGGAGCATCGTGCGCTCCAGTTTTACTAACTGTCTGTAAACGGACCTATCAAAAAAGACGAAAATTGTAAGTCTAATTCGTGTTGCACAGCTTCGATTTTTTATTGATTCTTTAACGATAGACAACTTTGCTTGACAGTGGAAATTTGGAGCAACAATTAGCTGGTTAGTGCTTGAGTTGAATGGCCGAAATATTGAAGAAATTGAGATACGAATTACGTGATGAAGAAAACAACCGAGCATATTACACACGATGAATTTAAATGATCGATGTTCTAAATATTCAAATATTTAAATTTCGAGTGTTTGGAGGTTATGGTATCGTTGCAATGGGACGAGAAAACACGAAAATCTATGTGACCAGAACCGAAAATGAAGCAATGATTTATATTTTACGTAAGATGAAGCAGTTTTTGTTTAAAATCATTGACAAGTTTGTGGTAATTACGAAATAATTTTGCGTTCGTTCAAGGAAACAGCGTTTTGCGATCGAATTGGCACTGAAGAAAAAATCCTCGGAGTATATTAACAATTAGCCGGTCAAAAAGGGTCAATAGAATCGATGATTGAACTGGAGATGGACTTTGAGTCTTACCTTAATAGTATCCAAAGGGTGACCCGCTATTACAGTGCATATGCCGCCAAAACCACCACTCAAAAAATATTTTAACGGACTCGCGTTTTCAGACATTTTTCAATTAAATTAAGACAAATTTTTTACACTAAACTTATCTAACATTAAACCCATTCAAAAATATAACATCGGCAATCGTTTATATAAAATAAGTAAGGTTAGGATACTTCTCGACACTCCTTGAGAGTGCGAACGGTGACTATCCCGTGAAGGAGTGTTTTCGGCGACCTCTGTCTTCTCTTCTTGTCCTTGTTTTTGCTATCTCCCTAGGAGAGGAATGTGCCACTGGCGACCACTGTCATTCGAATTGTTCCGAGACCAAACTATTACATTGCCCCTCTTAAGAAGATGTCACTACTATCGTTTTCCTCGGGCGGCAGATTTCAAATAGTTTTTTCTTCTTTTTTGATTCAAATTACGTTTTAAATATAGAATTTTTGGGCAGAAAATGTTTGAGGTTGGCTAGATACGAAAATATGATGAAAATTTAATAAAGTTCGGTGATAATATCCTTTAGCATCAAATACGATGACAAATTTTTTTCAAATTTTCATCTGCATAGTTGTCAAATAATTTGAGCTTACAATATGCAGAAAATATATCTTTATATATCTGAATCCCATGCATATATGCATGTAAACTCCAGTGTTCAAACGATCGAAAACTATGTGGAAGAAAGTTCTCAAAAATTTGTTTTTTTTTGTTCAATACTAAAGAGTATTTTCTCGAAATTTCATCAAATTCTAATTATTTCGAATTTCCCTATGCCTCTCTCGGAAGGACGATGGTAATTTTTGATATTACATTCTCCTCATGCAGTTTGACGGTCGGTCATTACGATCCTGTCGGACCTGAAACTCCAAGATTATCGAGTTTTTGATAAATCTTAAAACTCTCGATAGCTTTTCTGAGAAAAATGTGAATCTGCTTTCCAGCAATGACCTTGACATTACACGAGACTTGACGAACCATCCTCCTTAGTTACTGTACTCAAAACTTTCCTGCTGCATTGACGAGAGCATATCATTTCGAACAATAACAAAAGGGTTATTTCGCCATAGGAGGGATTAGGAAGTTATAGGAATCGAGGCTTTTCACGACCTTCAGAGGTAAGACTTAACAACTTGGAATAAAGAAAAATCAAATTTTATTATATCAGTGAGCACGTTGAACAGAATCATGATACAAATACAAAAACGTGACATGTTTGTTGAATTTGGGACTAAGGGAAAAAAGAATAGGGATGGGTTTAATGTCTTCTATGTTTATTGCGATGTTTGCTTGACTTTTCAGTGTCTCGGTCGCGGGTTCGACTGCGCGATCGATAGCGAGTTCTCGACGATTTGTGGCTGCCGGATCGGCGTCTCTGAGTTTTTTTTGGTTTGTGAGTGTGTCCATGACTGTGGCTTCTCGATCGACTCCTGCTCGAGTGTTTTTTTCGTTTGGAATGTTTTGCGCCGTCGCCTCGAGCCGGAGATGTACTGGTGGATTTTGAGCGCCTCGGTGATTTGGTCCTTTCGGGAAGAGCGTGAGTGCCGCTGCGGCTTATGAAGCCTCCCCAAGCGTTGTGATGTTTAGGGATGGGGGGACTCGGCGTGTGGCTGTCGATGTCGCCGCCTCGGGCTTTTGATCGAGCTTCTTCGTACTGGCGTCTCAGTTCTTCCACTTTTTTCTCCAAAGTTTCTGGCTTCACTCTGGGACGCGAATAAAGCTTCAAAATTCTACGACAAACGTCGCGGATCGCCGTCTCATTGACCTTGAAGAGGGAGTACCAGACGGGGAGGGTCGGCAGTGGCAATTGGAGTTGCCGCGCGCCCAAATAAATGCACGCACACGCCACAGTTTCTGGATGGTAACGCAAAAAGACGTCAGAACGGAGAGAATCGTTCATATAGTTCCAACATTGTTGCATGAGGGCGCGATTCTTTTCGTATCCCAATACTTGGAGGTACATGACGATTATTTTGTGCGGATGTTTGACGTGCACGCAGAATCCTAATTCCTTGAGAACGCGCCGCTCGGATTTGATTACTTGATTTTTAAGGCTCACGTAATTTTGGTCAAGGATCACCGGCTGGATCGATTTTTGACCACAAACTTGTTTTATATGATTGAACACGTTTATTACGTCACGTATTCGTCGAGGCGCCTCCTCTATTTTACTTGCCAAACAAATGCAACCCATCGCTGTCGTTTCCATGTTGTGCCTGACCAACGACTTGCTGTAGTAAAATCGCTGGAATATCACTTGTCCTGTCGCCATTGCCACTTGCGGTAACTTCAATAATATTCCGGCTGTTTGGATCAACTCGCAACCCAATATTCGTAAATCTGTCTCCGTCTCCGCGTCCAATCCGTCCATAAACGACGGTGTTGAATTGAGCTTCTCATCGGGCAACAGACAGTTTTGCAATGTCAATACTATCTTACCGTACACTTTTGCACTATTCGCGCTACTTGATTTCAAGGCAGATGTGACTGCCAAATTTTCTTGAGTACCCATTCTCTTTCCACACACTATTTTCTTATCTAATATTTTACTAATTTCAGAGATTAAACAAATTTAACCTCTAAACGTGCGACAAGCGTTCAATCATTGCACACACGCTGACTTTTATATCACTGTCACGCGGCAGCACGGTCAGTAACGCGGCGTCACCATAAGAGGCAGCACCGTTGTTGCCCAAAACAACGAACCAATCGTGAACGTTATATCGAAACAGTTCGTCTTGGCACCGTTGCCGGTCCATGGCGCTGCTGTCGGCAAGTGCCACTTCAAAGAAGCTTCGAATAAAATATTGGCGGGATCAAAACATAAATATACAGTCGATTTTGCAGGTTCAGTCGCGTGCACAACACAAACTCTTGGCTTCTCTCTACGTTATGTTTGTGATTTCTTATTGCCCGACGAATTACTATTGTTTTCGTGAGTTTTTCCGTTCGATGAATTGCACTGATTATCGGATATTTCAAAATAATGGTAAGCTTTGAGATTCTCACAATAATTACACGCGATATAAACGAAATCTCGCCAAGTCCATTCCGTCATTCGTTACTTTCATCTAAAAATGTTGATGTCTCAATTCTTCTTCAACTGATTTTTTACGTCGAGTAGTATATAATTTTTCGTACACTCGAAATCATTTTGCTGAAAAAATTGGACAAATCATCGACTAATATCCAAACGCATTACATACACTGATTGTCATTCTCAATGTCAGAGTCCAATCCGTTTAAATAACTTTGTGAACCAATAGAACAGAGCATCTGCGCCGAGTCAAAAAGGCAAACGTCCTTTACTGGGTGACATCTGCAATAGCTTGGCAATCAGGCAGCCAATTAAACCGCCTGAAGAGTCATTATCACCAAAACAGAGACTAAAAAGGCCAAGGAAAAATAATGAACCGGGGATTGTCATAGCAGAAAAAAAAGCAGTAGTTCTCAGTGAAAACGGCGTCGGCGTGACTCAGGAAATAATTTCTGAACATGTAAGTACAATCCTGTGTCCTTTACGATATACAATCTGACCCCTGCTCAAAGTCCAGGCAGCTTTTGCCCATAAAATATGAATAATTGACTATGAAAATTGTTTCCAGAGAAAAAAAATGCATATCGACCAAGATACAACATTTCGAAAAACCCCTCGGGTCAAATTGACCCAAAATTCATTCATTCTCGTTTTCGGGAGCTTCTCCTACTGCAACACTCGAGAATATCAGTCGACGAATCTATTAGAAATAAACATCGCGAGCCTCTAGCACGGGCAAAAAAAAATGGCTTATTTTCTCTAAAAATCGACTTTGTATGAAAAAAATCTGAGAATCCCCGATTAATGAATTTCTTTACTGTCTTACAGGAGGAAAGAGTGCGAAAGCTGTTATGCAAACCGTTCAAGATCCCGATTCCCGGGTATCAGCTCTCGGGACGAAGTTTGGGTTCCCGATTGTCCGGGCCACGGAGGCCGCTCCATGATCCGGACGAAGCAAATGCCTTGGTGGTTTTCACGCCGCCAGAAATGTCTGAGCACGACAAACTCAAAGCCGATCAGTCAGTATTCAAAAAATTCTGATAATTCTTATAAAAAATACGTGAAAAAATTGGATTTGCCAGTTTTTCGCTAGCGAAGGTTTAGAAGTCGCAATAATTTTTGTATTTCGACACAAATAATTGAGATTGATGTATTTTTATTATTCTACAGATCCAAAATACTAGTCCACGTGGTCGTCGACCCAACACTTTGTAACATCCTGAGACCTCATCAACGCGAAGGTGTCAAATTCATGTACGAATGTGTGACAGGAATAAGAATAGAAGGTGCTTATGGATGCATAATGGCCGATGAAATGGGTCTCGGTAAAACACTCCAGTGCATAACTCTACTCTGGACCCTTTTGAAACAAGGTACGAGGATTATAATAAAGAAATAAAAAGGTTAAAATTTGTGGTAAATGGCGGGACTATGAGTTGGATGCTTTTTGGGGGAAAAAAATGAAAAAAAATTATCGCTAGAAGGATAACCTTATTTTTTTGTTAACTATTCCGATGACCTGGGGTCAAAATGACCCGGATTTTGAAAAATTCGTATCTCCGGTAAAATTAAACGAAAAGAGTTCAACTTGGGCTCATTTTTTTCGTTTTTTGATACAAAATCACCTGAGCCTCGGGCAATTCTGTTTAAAGTCGAAAAATGAGTTGAAAATTCAGTAAAACGATAAAAAACGGAAAAACGAAGTTCGGGGTAGTTTTTGACCCCGAAATACCGTCCTAGGGTTATTTTTCCTGAAATAAATTTGTCGCCCAAGTCATCGGCGACGTTCTTTTTACCGAGGCTTTGTTTTTCAAGGTCCCGAGGTCAAGCCATTGATCGAGAAAGCAATAATAGTTGCCCCGAGTTCATTAGTAAAGAATTGGTTCAACGAGATCGGCAAGTGGCTCGGGAAACGCGTGAACGCTTTGGCCATCGATGGAGGAAGTAAACAAGCGATCGACGAGAAACTTGTTGGATTTATGAAAACTTACGGTCGTCGATGCGCCAATCCTATCCTAATAATAAGCTACGAGACCTTCCGCTTACACGCTCACGTCCTCCATCAAGACGAAGTCGGTCTCGTTCTCTGCGACGAAGGGCATCGACTCAAAAACTCGGAAAATCAAACTTATCAGTCGTTGATGGGACTCAAAGCAAAACGAAGAGTTCTTCTCAGTGGGACTCCCATCCAAAACGACCTCCTCGAATATTTTTCACTCGTACATTTCGTCAACCAAGGCCTCCTCGGAACTGCTCAAGTAAAATCACCACCTTACATTTTTCAATTGACCATTCACTCGCCATTTCCCACCAAACTTTCGATAATTATTTCGAATCGGGGCTGCAGCTCAAAAGCGGTCCAAATTTATTTCTGACACTCTATCTGGTTAACAAATGATATCCCATTGGATATTATTATGGAGGGAGACCCCATAAACCCCATAAAAAAAACTCCATAAGAATTTTTTTTTCTTATTACGACGAATCCGTGTCGAATATTTTGACAATTACTTTTTTGAAAAAGGTTGCGGTTTCATGGCGCCCCCCACCATGAAATGACATGGGCTACGATCTGTTAATAATACCAAATAATAATAATAACAATAAATGATAAATAAATAATTTTAAAAAATTAATAATTATTAAATTCAAAAATTTGGACCACTTTTGAGCTGCAGCTCTGATCCGACGTATTTACCAAATTTTCTACGCCACTAAAGTTTGCATCGTTGGAAAAAAACAAAAAATTTATTTTTAATTATTATTTTGACGATCAATCCATTTTTTCCATTTGTTTTTTTTTTAATTCAGCTTTCGGACGGCAAAATAGTCTGCCCCACTATTTTTCCTCAATTCTCACTGGAAATTCGGCACTCTGCTTAAAAAAAATCGTTTTCGTTGCATTTTGACTCTGCGAACACCAACATTGTAATTTTTTCCATTCGTTGTGTTTTCCTGTCGTAGGAATTTAAGAGAAAATTCGAAAATCCAATCCTACGAGGACAGGATGCTGCTGCCACGGACTCTGAGAGAAAACTCGCCCAAGAACGACTCGCCGAACTCGTCGGCATCGTAAACAAATGTCTCATCAGACGCACGAGTGCTCTGCTCTCTAAATATTTACCGATCAAGTATGAATTCGTCGTTTGCATAAAAATGAGCAAAGTCCAGACCGATCTCTACAAACATTTCATCCAGAGCGACAGCATCAAACGGTCCATGCAAGGTAAATGTCATTTTTATTGTCACGTCCTGTTTTATTCTTCAAAAAACCATTCTCACTTGTTATTTTTTTTTTCTCTGCAGCTGCCGGTGAGGGAGCTGGAGAAAAAAAAGGATCTTTGTCCGCCCTTTCTGCAATAACTCTGCTAAAAAAATTGTGCAATCATCCCGATTTGGTGTATGAAAAAATTGCCAATAATACCGAAGGCTTCGAGAATACTCGTCAAATGTTGCCCGCACATTATAGTACCAAGTAAGCCATTGACTTACTTTTTTTTCTTATAGATATTTTTCCTTCTCCTTCTAAATATATTTCTAGAAAAATTATATATTTTTTCTAACGACACTCCAGAAGTAATCAGCGTTTGTGGAAGGACCCGAAAGTTATGGGGACTATCGAAAATTCACCAATTTCTCTGTCGCCCAAAGAAGACTAAATTCATTTTATAATGAAAAATCAATTTCGGCCAATTGACCTGAAAATTGAAGTTTTTTTTAGTTTTATGAATTTTTTACGATATTTTTCAATCATTTTTCTCCCCGAACTCTCTAGTATTAAGTCTCGTTTGCAAAAAAGCCCGAAGATTATGTGATCGATAGAAAATTAACTAATTTCTCATTTGCCAAAGGACACTGAAATATTTTCTAGAAAAAAAATTGAATTTTTGTCACTTTTCGCGAAAAAATATAGTTTTCTTTTTTTTTAAATGGACTGTGGCTCGATTCGCTACCAACAAGAAATTTCGTTTGACGATATTTTTGGGAATTGCGTTGTCGACTCGTCGATTTCAACTTTGAAGAGAATATCCTGAAATAATGAACGTTACTGATATTTTTCTTTTCTTCAGGGAAGTTTTACCAGAGTTATCGGGCAAACTGATGGTTCTGGATTGTTTGTTGGCGTCGATAAAATCGACGAGTACCGACAAAATCGTGCTCGTCTCGAATTACACTCAGACGTTGGATCTGTTTGAGAAACTGTCGCGAAAGCGACAGTATCGTTACGTGCGATTGGACGGTACGATGACGATAAAAAAACGTGCAAAAGTCGTGGATAATTTCAACGATCCAAACAGCGGAGATTTCATCTTTATGCTCAGCTCAAAAGCCGGCGGATGTGGGCTCAATCTGATCGGTGCTAATCGTTTGGTCATGTTCGATCCCGATTGGAATCCAGCCAATGACGAACAAGCCATGGCACGAGTTTGGCGCGACGGACAGAAAAAACCTTGCTTCGTTTATCGCTTCCTTTCCGTAAGCAAAACAATTTCCAATTTTTAACCTTCAACACCGCCTATTAGTACACTTTGGGTCAATCTGACCCGGGGGATTTTTTAAATCTCAACTCTGAATTCTTGTTTCTATTTATTTTATTTATTTATTATTTGAAACGTTTTTGTATTTTTTTCCAGACTGGCACAATCGAAGAGAAAATATTCCAACGACAGGCACACAAGAAAGCTCTAAGCTCGACAGTGGTCGATCAAGAAGACGATGTTTGTCGTCACTTCACTTTAACTGATCTTCGCGATCTTTTCAAATTGGAAGAAAAAACAATATCCGACACTCATGCAAAGTACGTACTTTCCTTCGAAATTAAGCGATCAAGAGACGCGGCAGCGGCTCGACACCAAGTATACAGAAATAAAAAAAAAAGCGCACCACCAAAGAGTCATGCCGCGCCCTTAGCAACGCTAATTCGCGGATTTCTTCACGCCCCAGAGCGGCTTTTAATCGATCCAAGGAGAAACAAAAATTCGAACAAAAAATGCAATTTTTTAATTTTTTATCGAATTTTTTTCTCCATTTTTCTCTCTCCATCGATGTTTGTTGCAACTTAATTAATTCATTAATTCATTGATCTATTAATCAATTGATTAATTAATTGATTTAATTCAATTAAATGGTCATTCATTGAAATTAATTAATGAATTAAAATAGAGAAAAACTATCAAGTTTTTTTTTGTCTGTTTATTAGATTCAAGTGCAAAAGATGCGTCAACGGTGTGGAAACGAGCGGGCCCCCGGAACAGTCGGATTGCAATTCGGATTTGTCAGATTGGCGACACAATTACAATCCTCGGGCATTGCCAGACATACCGTTACGACAGTGTTGGTCCAGTGGAATTTCCTTCGTGTTTCATCATCGCTCAACCGAAGTAGTAAAATGAATAAAAAAATCTGGAACAAATGTTAAGCTTTAACGTCAAAAACGAGGATCGCGATTGTTGGAATTTGTACATTTTTTCTTAATTTTGTTTCTTTACTCTGGACGCCTGGCAAGGTCGTCGGGGACGAGCCAATTTTCATTCCGGGAAACTTCTTTTTCTTTTTTTCTCCAACCTTTACCGTTTCACGGGGTTTTCATGGGGTCTTCGTGACCCAATTGTGAATAATTCTCTATCATTCTATTGGATAGAGGAAACGAAGAGGCTTTATGTACGAAATTGAATATTCGGCTCGTCGTCGATCACGTCGGTGGGCTTACGTCCAGAAAAATGGATTTTTAGGACTCGAGGCTTGGGAAACCATAAAAATTGGATTGGATTTTCGTTTTTTTTTTTTTAAATTAACGAGCCATTTCGTTTCACTTCCGGTCTCAGAAAACTAATCAGACTCTTTTTTCCTCGGCGACCCATTTCCAACAATATAAAATGCAGATCTCCCGTGCCATGGACCATAAAACTTTCCCAACAAGGTTTGTTTCTCTTTTTCAAGAATCTCGTCACCGAGAAAACTCGAATCTCAACATTTTTATAGCTCAAACCCTTCTCCATGAAAAACAATGGAGATTGAGAATTTTCGACCTTCGAATTGCCAAGAAACAAACAAAATTTCGTCCGCCTTTTATTTTCAACATTTATTTATTATTTTTGACATTTTTCGACGTTTTTTAAAAATAAACAACGAGAATCCCCAAAAACACGAAAGAGCTGGTCTCAGTCGGTAAACGCCTCGCCGCGGAATTTTCGTTCTAATGCGTTCCGATCGATATATATTTCGAACGAAATTTTCGCCCACCCAATTCCACTCGGTCGGTATGACAAACGACCTCTAATTGTTCCAAAGGGTTAATAAATAAGTCGAGAAAAATAATTGCTCTAGAAAAGGTACGTAAAGTATTCAGGGAATCGACTATGTTCGTATTTTCTCCATTTTTTTTTTTTTTAGACAGAACATCGGAGTGTAAATATAATGAATTAATCATAAATAATAATAAGGATAAGTAAATACAATTGATCGAACGAATTTCGTGTAAACCGACAAATAATAATGACACAAATATGAATAATTATTATTGTTATCAAAAATCCCTCCCTTTGGACCAGAAAGAAAAATTCAATTGGAAGGAAAAAATATTTTCGATGGTTTAATATTTTTTTGCGACACCAAATCGACCGGAAGCCAGAAAAACAATTTTTTTCCTGTACGAAAAAATATAAGTACGGAAGAAAATTCCTAGGGAGATTCGGATCGAAATTGTGAAATAATTTGATAAGGTACGCAAGTAGATTATTGGCAAATAGTAAGTCGTAGAGGGAAGGGGGGGGGGGGGGGAGGAAAACATTAGAAAAAATTCGAGCCCATCTAGTGCACACGGCACTCTCGTGGGCGTGGAAAATGAAAGAAACTTGCATTTCTACGGCTGGCGCACGTACGTTCGTACGTAACGTGCGAAGTGACGCTAGAGTGTTGCGCGCGCATTCGGTCAACCATTTTGATGTATAGTGATGCACAGAGGTCACAGACACGCATACACACACGTAGAATATTGTATAGAAGCGAAGGAATGGGCCGCACACAAGTAGCCGGGAATGGATGTGGGAGAAACGAGAGAAGGCATTCAGAAGCGAAGATAGCCGAAGCTGGGAAGGTTGAAGTGTGTACGATCTATGTTCGATGCCCGCGCCACGTCGCGACAATGACGTTGGCAACGTCGCCGAGAAGCAAGCCCGGAGCAACGACATCGAGCGAAAAAACGGGGACGCGCAATCGTTCTGTCCCTTGCTGAACACAGAAGGGTGAGAGAGGCGAACACACAAAATCGAATTAAATCGAGCAACAAAAGAGATTTATAAACATACACAACCGTCAGCCGTTTAATCGAAAGAAACTGCGTCGACAATATTGGCTATAATTGCCGCCAGCGCGAGAACAGTGAAAAGCAACATTCAGAAGAGACATTAAATCATAATCGCGCTGTAAAAGATAAAAATTACACACGGAGTGTAACTACGCAACGCTCAACGAGCGAGACTATCTAAAAAAATTAAAAAACGATATTTTGAAATGATATTTGAGAAAAACAGGGCAAACAGGAGCTGCCGTCGAGGAAAAGAGCATAGTGAACGATTCCGCGTGTAGTATTTGGCTGGAAAAAGCCAAATATCGATATTGAACATTTAAAGATTGTCATCCATTTTTGTTTTCTGTTTCTTCGTTCAACCACGGTCGCGTCGCGTCTTCGTATCGTTTTTTTTTTTCCTCCACATTTATGAAACTTTGGTTTTTCATTGTCGCGAAACTTAATTGGAGCGTAAGTCGGATCGCGGGCTCGCTTTAGCTCGTGACGCAAGTTTGCGATAGACGCGGTGGGGCGGGGGCCCGGGGAGATTTTGCCTTTCGGCGATTATCGTTGCGCTACAACACTGCGGCCGCGGAGGAGGGAGAAACAACCTTGACTCGTAGGCCTTCTCGCGGGGCTCGGGCCGCAACACTTCGGCAATACTCGGCAACTTTCGGCTACCGAGACTCACCGATTCGCTACGAAGGCGCAAGAGTGGGGGAAAGCGGACGCTGAGAGCGAGAGCGAGAGGAGGAGTGCACGTATTATTTTGTCGTAGCGAGAAAGAGACGCTGTTGGTTTACACGTATGTTCCTGGCAAACGCAACGAGTTACCCGCACACATACACGTCAACGTATAACGCAAGAGGAACAACGTCGATTTTGTAGAAACTCGGGGTGGCGAGGGATGTCGTCGAGCCGGCCGCGGCGCACAATCAAGCGAGAAATAAAGGAGAAAAGACGACAGAAGCAGAAGGAACAGCGACAGGAGCGCCAGCAGGCGAGCAGCAAGAATCAAGGGACGCTCGAGTGTCTGGTCGTTCTATTAATATCTCCTCCGAATCTTCGTTAATTATTTTTGAATCGTTTGTCGTACTCCGTCATCCGATTATTCGTGAAAAGAATATTCTATAAAGAACAAAGCCATACGGGAACTTGTTACGGGCGAGGAGTTACGGTTGGGTTTCGGGGGAGAGGGAGACGTGATAAAGAGACATTGTTTGAGCGTCGGGAGTAACAAAAAAACGAGACACGAATCGTATAAACGGGAAAGAGAGAGAGAGAGGAGAGGGAGGCGGGAGAGAGAGAGAGAGAGAGAAAAGAAAAACAAAAAAACAGAGTTATGGCCCTCGAGAGTGTTAATACGGCCGAGACTCTGATCCAAAGGTTTGCCTTACTCATTTTTTTTTCTTTAATTACGACACGTACTGATGCACGATACTGAACGACTGACCAAAACGCCACATTTTTACGATATCTCTACCAAAACACGACAAATCATTCAAACGTCTACGGGAGTTTTCTCAACATGTGGGGACATTTTTCGGTGGCGCGTTTAATGAACGAGCGGTGTGCTCTCCGTTGCTGCGTCACGGGACGCCAACGGAGTCTTCGTACGGAAATATTCAATTTCCCAAGGATTTTATTCTCCGTATAGAAATCTCTGAACCGATCGATGACGCAACCAAAATTACAGGAAAAATGCCGCATTTTTCGTTAAAAAATTTCACACGATCGTAAATCAGGAAAAAGCCAAAAATCAACAATCGGAGTGTCGGGTATTCGAAAAATGGGCAAAAGTCATGGGATCTTTAGAGGCTAAGGGCATTGCAGGCTACGCGAGGGTATTTTTCGTTCTCGGGACAAAGACGCGGGGGCAGATTGATCGCGTCATCGACGTCCGCCATTTTTGTCAAGCACACTACGCGTCGCGTTGCTCGTGACTCATACATAGACAAGAATTGCTACTCTCTTGCTTTATCCAGCTTTCGGATTGCATCGTTTTCGGGCGTTCATCGTGCGCATTCCTATTTATTCTTTTGGAACCGTGTGTGTGTGTGTGTCTATCTCCGTCGAGTCCGTGCACACAAACACGTTCGAGTCTGTCTAGTCGAAAACACGCGGCGTTTCATTGTCAAAAGTCAAACAAAACGATCCCTCGAATTCGTGAAATAGACATTTCCCGATTAATTCCCATTTTATCGAATTTCAAATTCATTTCCGGTTCCGAACCGTGTCAGGAGATCGAAAAATCATGAAAAACTCGAGATTTCGCTAATTAAAAATAAAAGTCCGGCTCGAGTCCAAAAATGTGCGATCCTTTGGAAAAAAAAGGTAAATTCCCAGGAAAATTATGACGCCGGAGTTAGTAACGTTGGAATGCAACGAAAAATATTAATTTTAATAAATCCTTTCATTTTTTGAGTCGATAAAATTTGATAAACAAATTTCAAAATAAAAATGAATTTAAAAAACGAATTTTGTTGCATTCCAACAAAACAAACTTCAACGTCATTTGATACGCGCAAAAAATAAAATTTGGTCAATTCCCTAGCTCACGACGATAGAAAACTCAAAAGAAAAAAATGACAAAACGCGAAGGCGCGAAAGATCGAAAAAAAAAGGAATTTCCACGTCCCCCTCGCGTTTTTTTTTTCTCGTAAATCCGAAAATAATCTCTATCCCTCGACCACTCGTTTTCGCATTTAATTAATTCGATTTAATCGCGTCCCTTGATCATCCCTGACATTTGATAAATTTCACATTGTTTTGAATGACCTGCTGACTGACGTTTCGACACAAACGACGAATAATCACCAACGACGTACACGCCATTATGATTTAACGACGACAAAGAAGAAGAAGAAGCTAAAAGTCCATAAAAAAAAAAATCAAAAACACAATTCATCACGATGACCCACATAAAGTTGATTAAAAGTTAAATGATGATGCTGCTGATGATTCTGATGATAATAACAAAGAAGACAACGACAACGATGATGATGATGCTGCTGATGATGATGATGAATAATAATGATGATGATGATGTTAATTATGATGATGATGATGATAATGATGCTGGTGACGATGACAATGATATCGATAATAATAACGACGAAAAATACCAATTAATGATAATAATTATTATTATTATTGTTATTGTTGTTATTATTTATTTATATCATTGTTATTATGACAACCTGACGATGTTGATTACAACAATGATCTTTTGTATGTTGATGATGCCGACGTTGATGATTCCCCGATTTTTATCCGGTAAGGTAACATCGACCTATATACTCTTTTCAATAACTATCAAAATCAATATTTCAATCAACCAATCAAGTAAACAAACAATCGCATAAGGAATATACGTGCATTTATTGGCCTTGAGATTCTCTTAACATTTCATTTTCGATTTTTCATTCATTTTCAATTTTAACCTTTTTTATTCGTTTTTTTTTTTTTTTTTTTTTTTTTTTTTTTTTTTTTTTTTTTTTTTTTTTTTTTTTTTTTTTTTTTTTTTTTTTTGTTTTGTTTTTTTTTT